>CM076575.1:1751925312-1752125161 GCA_034641835.2 Pinus albicaulis | reverse complement strand
TTATAAGCGCGCGCCAAGTGGCACTACGCGTCGGGCGGAAAAATCTGTGTTTAGGCCAAAAATTTCAAAATTGACAAAATTTTTCCCAAATTTCTTGAAATTTGGGCTGATTTTCCACCATCAAGCACTATGCTGGGCCAAAGAAGCTTCGGCCAAAATTTGGAGTCTATCATGCCTTTTGCGACGCTTTAGTGCCCTCCTTAGCCTTGCTTTCACGATCTTGATCCTCACTTTGCAAACATGGTTTTGTGCCCAATAATGGTTCTTCATGTGCTTGAGCATGTTATTTTCCTTGTTTTCCTTCTCCAACAGCTTCTCAAGATGAATATTGACCCTCTCAAGACAAGTCTCTCTATCAGCCTCAATCTCCCGCTCAATGGGTGTCATCTCAGTTTGGCTTCTTCGGGCAGCTTGCTGATTCTCACGGATGTTTTGCAACTCCATGATTGTTTGCTGATCCTCCAACTGTTTGTTCCGCTGCTCCAAGTAATTTATGATCCATTGGGCTCTTTTTAACTTGATGGTCAATGTATCTATTTCTTCCTTCTGCTCTTGAATCGTCTCTCTCAACTTTGAGCTTGGAGAGCTCAAATATTCATCAATCAATATGAAATCAGTATCCTGGCCTCCTGAAGGGCCCTCATCCTACATGGGCCTCTTACCTTTGTCCTGTACCTGTACCTATGCTACCGCTGACAGCAACGAGATCCCTTCCACCCCAGGTGGAGATAGTACTCGTCGGGCTGCTGCAAATAATACTCTGGTGCCTCTCTGATAAATAACAAACACTGGCACACTGATAGGCTCTGTCTCGTGACCTTCAGGCTGATGTGAAGGTTCATCTGGCTCATGAAAAACCTTCAAAGGAACCTGAGGTGCTGTGAAGAAATCACGGGAAATGAAATCCTCCCATGAAATGCCCTGTAATCCAAGCTGATGTACAACCACGATCTTGATGAGTGCATAGTGATAAATATTGTTGTACTGCTGCTCGGGAGTTTTCTTCTGCACAAGAGTGGTCATCCTCTCGATATTCCGGCACATGAAATAAGAAATTTTCATCATCCTCACTCTCGTGAAATGCATCAATAACCTGATGTGGTATGCATAGAGGCATGAAAACCGGCCCTCACAATTGAAATATCTGATAATGAGTTTCATCATAGGCGCATAGGATTCCTTTAGGAACCAGAATCAGAATACTCTGCTGAGCTGTCTCACAAAGCTAGGCCTGATGTATGGTTCATAATGCACTATGTCCACCTGCTGTCTTTTGTTCCACTGTTCACCCACATTCAGTATCTCGGTTGCTTGAGAAATGGTTTCTGGTGTTAAAGTGAAATTTACACCAGCAAGAGTTACCTGACCATCATGTAAATGAAATAAAAACAAACGAGCCAACTCCCGATGATGATGAATCCTAAAAATCATTTCACAATACTTATAGCATGACTGCTCTCGAAAACATGCCATGGAAAGTGGGCAAGCCTGCAATTGAGTCAATGAGGTGGGCTCTTCTCTCACATGTTTGCCACCTTTACGAGGCCTTCTCGGTGCATGTAGCTCAGTGGTAGAATCACTATCTCTGTCATAGGATGTATCAGTATCTGTCTCCATGATGTCCATGCAAGGTATATGTTGGTTTGTATGAAATAAAAATGAGAATTTGGTGCTTTGTTTTAGTTGCCAAATGTGTGTCAAATGGGAGGGACTGTAGGAGATATAGGGAAATGGGGACAATGGGGTTTTAATCAAGTGATAATTTTCCTTTTGAGAGCTTTTGCTTTGACAAACTTAGGGACAAGGGACATCCACTGGATTTTTTGGGATGGAAATTTTGCAAATGAGAGTAAGGATAAAGGGAATGAGATGGTATGAGTGGCTTTAGGGATTTAAGGGAGATAGAGGAATGGACTGTAGTGATGATATTACAGTGAGGGGGAGGAACAAAAAGGTGGGGAATAGAGTATTTGGCACCACAATCAATTTTAAAACTCCAATTTCAAAACCCTAAGGAGCAATTTTTAACAAGGGAATAGGGTTTATAATTTTGGAATTCAAATTCCCATATTCAACCTCAATCAACACCAAACATTGTTAATGGCAATTTCAAAGTCTCATAAACTTACTTGGAGCAAAGGAGACTGAGTCAATTTGAATTTTGTGGAGAAATGGCAAAAATTTTGGTTGTCGGCCCTGTGCGCCGCGACCACTTCCCAGTGCATCGCGCTCCTTGTATGTGCTGTGCAGGTTCAGAAATACACGGTGAAAAACGGCCCTATGCATTGCGCTCTTTGCATGCATCGCGCACAACGCCCAGTGTGCCGCGACAGTAAACTCAACCACAGTTTCCGCCTTCAAACATTGTTTCTCTTCCTCCACTATTTCTCTTAGCTTCACTCTTGTCTTGGCTTGCAAATGGATTATTGAAACACAAAAATATCTTTTAGGCCATAGACTTTTATTTTTAATTTGAAAAACCCACTTTTGTAATGTTTGAACTTTGACACTTTTCAAAAAAACTCTGTTTTTCTTTCATTTGTGATTTTTGAGTTGAATGAAGAATCTCTTGTCTATCTTTGCAGGGATATATGGCATGGGATTTTGGAAAAGGTGACCAAGGCTAAGCCTGAAGAACTTTACAACTAAAGAACTTTGAAAATTACATTGCATTTATTACAAAAGCATAAAATAGACAATTTTTCTTCAAAACAGAGTTTTGAAGAAAAATCATTATCAAGCATTATAACATGAAATTTTTGTGATGAAAACCTATTTCGAACTTCCCTCATGTGCCTGCTGACATTATTAGTCATTTTGAAGACTAAATTAACGAAACCCTAGACCTAATGAGACTAAAAACCCTAAAATGACTCTTTGCTAATCAGGAGACCAAAAATGATTGTAAATGATTTTGATGAACTGACACGGACCAACAGGTACATGACATGAGGGATATGAGTGAAAAGACCCTACCGTCAGATGATCCATGCTCCTAATGGAATGCAGCTGACTGAACTTGAATGAGACACCTAAAATGAAATGCAACAAGAGAAATTTGATCTCTGACGGAGGGATGAAGATACCGACTCTAACATTGGCTCCAATGGGGATGGTAGCTCCTTGGAGGTGCCAAGAACTACAAATTTCTGGGAGAGTAGGCAGTGCCTTCGTCCATTGGGCTATGGAATCCATAACTTTGACAAATCATGACTTATTTTATTGACTGAAAATTAACTCAAACTGACTCAATATTGAAACCAAAATGACTGAAAAAACTAACTCGACTAACTCAAACCAAAGATGAATTTAGTCTTCAGAGTTATAGCCTTCACCTCGGGCCCCAAACTGAAGAAAAGATCACAACACACACTTGCAATGAAACTGAAATAAATGGTATGTACAGTGACAATGTAAACAACAGAAAACATTTCAGAAATGATATCGCTTGAGCAGCCGACCATTGACCGGCCCTCCTGGACAATCTTCCCCACTCATCTCTTTCAGAAGAAAAGCATTCTCACCCCGATATGCAACAATTTTAAACGGTCCCTTCCAGAGATTTTCGAACTTACCATGCTTACCCTTTTCCTCGTTTCTTGCATCCCATTTCAGCACCACTTCTTCGAATTGAAATTTGTTTGCTTTGGATTTTCTGTCATATATTTTCTTAATTCTCTCTTGCATCTTGAATGTGTTTTTAAAAAATTCTTCTCTCGTCTGCTGCAAATGGATCATTTGATTTATTCTTCTTTGCATATGATCATCTTCACTGCCAGCTTCCTGTAGAAGTTTGACCACTGGAACTGCGAGAGAGGTAGGAAATACTGTATCAACTCCATATACTAGCTCAAAAGGGGACATACCAATGGATTTCTTCTGACTCACTCTATCTGCCGAAAGTGCATTAACCAACTTCTTATGCGAAATTTTCTTGTTTATTTCCAGCAAATTTTTAATGATGTTGACCAAAGATTTGTTCGAAGACTCCGCCAATCCGTTGCCTTGTGGATGATAAGCGGTTGAGTGTCCCAAAATGATGTGATACTTGTTACAAAACTCAACCATCCTTTTTGATTTGAAAGTTGCTGCGTTATCAGTAATTAATTTATTCGGGCAACCAAAACGAGACAAATATTATTCTCAAGGAATGAAATTATTACCGAATCTGTGGCCTGCCTAGTGGGAATTGACTCAATCCATTTCGTGAAATAATCTGTCGCTGTGAAGATCCACCTGTGCTGAGCTGAAGAAGTAGGGTGAATTTCGCCAATGAAATCCAAACCCCACTGCTGAAAAGGAGCACTTACCTCAATGGGCTTAAGCAACAAAGGCTACAATTTCTTCCTCCCTTCAAAAATATGACATTCATGATAGCTTTTGACCGTCTTATACACATCAGCAAAAAGTGTCGGCCAATAATATCCTGCTCTTAGAATTTTGTTGGCCGTTGTTTTCCAAAAAAGGTGACCCCCGCAATTTACCTTATGAAAATCCCCCATAACCTGCTTTGCTTCTTCTTCAACCAAACAATTCAGCAAAACACCACCAGGATCTTTCCAATAGAGTGAATTATTCAAAATACAAAACTTAGCAGCCTTCAATTTCAGAGTTCTACTTTTGTTTCTAACCATGCCGGGCGGTGGTGACAAATTTTGAAGCACATATACAATATCTGAATACCAGGGAGAAAGCACAAAGATTTATGATACCTGAACTGATGAAATTTCCTCATTCTCCTCGGACATAGCAGCAATGAGATTAATGTCCAAGGCATGTAAATTTGATTCAACAATTAGCTTAGGCAGCCCTTGTCCTTTGATAAGCTTTGTAGGATTTATCTCCACATCATACTCCAACAAGGCAGCAATCCATTTGCCTCGTCTCCCTTACTGATCTGTTTGCACTAAAACATCCTTAACAACAACGTTAGGAACATAAGCAAGAGTATGAGAATGCAGAATATATACCCGAAATATTTCAACGCTTTCACTGAAGCAAGAGCTTGCTTTTCAATGATGTTATACTTTAAGGTTGCATCTCTTATGGTTTAGCTGAAAAAAGCAGTTGGTTTTTCGTGCTCATCTCTTTTCTGCATCAATACTGCTGCCATAGTATGCTCCGAAGCAAATGAAAACAAAATAAAATCCTGAGTATAATCCGGGTTGATCAAAATCGGAGCTGAAGAAAGAACCAACTTCACTAAATTGAAATATTTTACAGCCTCCTCGGTCCACTTCACTACGTTATCTTTCTTAAGCATGTTCGTAATCTCTCTTAGATGTTCAGCAAGATTAGGCACAAACCGACGTAAGAAATTCATCTTACCATTGAAGGATTGGATCTCCTTTTTGTTCCGGGGAAGATCAATTTGCTAAATAGCTTCTACTCGAGCTGGGTCAATACGAATGCCATATTTTGATATTATGTGACCAAGAAGTTTTCCCTCATCCATGGCAAACAAACTCTTCTTCGGATTGAGTGACACACCATACTTTCTGCATCGCTGAAAAACAATCTTCAAATGGTAAAGGTGCTCTTCATCAGAATTAGAAAAGACTGTCAAATCATCAAGATACACAACTAAAAAAACATCCTTCTCATTTGCAAATGCCATATCCATTGCTCGCTGAAATGTCGCACCAACATTCTTCAAACCAAAAGGCATTTTAGCGTAATGGAAAGTTCCCCACGGAGTGGTGAACGCTGTTTTGTCTCTGTCATCCTCATGGACCAGAATTTGGTTATACCCGGAATAAACATTGAGCAGCGACATACGAGATGCTCCAACTACTCGCTGAAGTATGTGATCCATTTTGGGCAACGGATAATTATCTTTCAAAGAAACCTTATTCAGATTCCTAAAATCAATGCACAAACGAATCTCACCTGTCTTCTTGCGTACGGGCACCAAATTGGAAATCCAATATGAAAATCTTATAGGAATGATGATACCAGCCTTGTACAGTTGATTCACTTCCTTCTCAATTGAGGGTAGCAGCTTTGGATTTATCCTTCTCAATTTCTGCCTGAAGGGCTTTTGATTTGGCTTGATAGGAATGGTGTGTTGAATTATGTTTGTATCATATGTCTACAAATCTGAATAGTCCCAAGAAAATACATCAGCAAAAGAAGACAATAAACTAACATATTTTGCTTTTACCTCTGGTGATAATGCTTTGGACAATTTCACCATCTTTGGATTTTCAGCTGATCCAATGTTCACATCTTCAACTCCCTTTTCAGTTGGCCGCAAGGTTGGTTTTTTAGCTACGTCATCTTGATCGAAAAGCTCCTCTAAAGGTATCAAGCCTTTAGGAATGACATTATCCTTCAGATGCAATACTTCCATCTGATTTACTTGCACATCAGCCTCACCATCATCATGCTCCATATCAATTGAAGTTTCTTTGAATTTACCTTCATTTTGCAGAAATTCATCGATCTCATCATCATTTTGGAATACTTGCCAATACCTTTTATTGTCCGGGACAGTCGGACGATGCTTCACATGAATTTCAAATTTTTTACTTGAGTTCATCGGAATCTTCAAATTACTTGCTGCCTTTTCAAGTGCATCTGCAATACCATTCTGAATACAAGGGACACAAGTCAAAGTATAGTCTGAAAACAATTTCAAGATATCAAAAACAACATTTAGGTAAGCCCACATTCGAGGATGCTTAGATTGGTATTCACCTTTCACTTGCTTAATTACCAACTCGGAGTCGCCATATACTGCAATCCTCTTAGAATTTAACTTTCTAAGAATTTTTAGACCAACAATCAAAGCTTCGTATTCTGCCTCGTTATTCGAACAATCAAAAGCTAATTTATAAGAGCAGACCCTTACATTACTCGGTACCTTGTTTGGGGCGGAAAAAGGGTTGCGTACCCAAATGCTAATTCCAGCACCATCACTTCCTACTGCACCATCGAAATCCATGGTCCACAAACCATCTTCGTCTTCTTCCAAGTGCTGAAATTTTGTTTGCTCTGTTATTTCTGCTTGTTGTCTATCAACTTTTTGCTGCTTTCGGAAGGCTGATTGCTCAGTGAAACTCTCAAGTTCTTGTCTCTCTTTCTTTATGACCTCTCTTAAATTCTCGGTGATCTCTGGAATATCTTCTACTTCAACTAATTGACTATTTATATCATTAAAACTATCTGAATACAAAACAAAAGACTCTAAATCTGTATGTACATAATTGATTAGATGATTTACTGGTTTCTCCTTGCTGGTGATCATATACTTCATCTTTTGCTCCCGATACAATATTCTCATTTGACCAAACTCATGAATGGTAGCATAGGAGAAATCAAGCTGCAATGTTCCCTTTAGTTTCGCTCCCCAAGATCTGGAAAGAAGCATGCCAAATCTAGGAGGAATATCTGCCACAACCACATCCATCAAAACATTCTTAGTCAGAATATGATCTAAACTAACCACCAAATCTTTGATAAGCCCAATGTATCTTACTCTACTAGAATCGAAAGAATAAATATCGTGATATTTTCTAGTGATGTCCAATCCCAATTTCTCCATGATTTCTCTCGGCATGAGATTATGAGATGCTCCGGAATCAAACATGGAATTATGTAACACAAAATCATGCAATCTAAGGCTGATATAAAAAGGAGGCACATCACTATCTGGAGACTCACCATCCAATGCTGGTCCAAATATCAACTCAGGTTGATCATCTTCCATATTCACCATATTAGACATTGGATCTAAATTCAGAATTTTAGATACCTGACCCTTATAACTGCTATTCTTCATCAATTCAGTCAAAGGAATGGAAAATTTTAACCTAGCAATTTGACTCTCTAAGTTAAAAACTGAATTTTTTTCTATCTCTTTGGCTGGAACATCCTTCTTTTCAGCTTTCTCCCTCGATACAATTGGTTGATTAGATCTTTGATTTGCTGATGGGGACTTACTAGTAGTGGGATCAACTATCTCTTTTCCCTTCTTTTATGTAACAGGTGCATCATTCTTTGGTGCTGAAACTTCCTTTATCTTTGGGATTGGATTTATAGGCACATCTCTGTTTCGAAGTAAATATTGACGCTGTTGGGCAGAAAAAGCATTCATATAACCTCTCTGATACTCATCTGACTCTTCTTCAAGAGCTGTCTCATTTGCCAAGATGAAATCCTCTTCTTTTTGTACAACTGATTTTTCTGCATACTCCTCATATTCAGTGATAAAATTTGGCAAATCATTAGGTGTAAAGAAGTGATTCTCTTCCCCTATTACATTATCTTCATCATCTGATTCTGGACCAACAAAATTCTGCTGTAAAGGTGTCTTTACCTGCTGTTGTACCGCTGGTGGTTCTTGTGCTCGCTGCTCTTGTTGTTTGATCCTGAATTGTGGTTGTTGCTGGCCATGGAAGTTATGATTTCTAATCTGCGGTTCAAGCTTATCAAGTGTCAATATTTCAATCATTTTTTCCACCTTACGAAGTACTTGATTTGAAGTAGAAGCCTCTTCCTTTATTACTACTTTCTTTTCAGCGTTCAATCTAGCTCTCTTGTCATTCAAATTAGCTTTAACACTCACTGCAATTTTCTGCATGTCCTCCAAAGTGGCTGGATCTCTTTCTCTTAATTGATAGGCCATGTCCGGATCAAAACCATCTGGAAACTTAAGCAAAGTCGACCTCCTAGATGGCCTTAAATCATCAGGAATTGCATTGTAAACCGCATTGAATCTAATACAATAATCTTGGACAAACTCACCAACGTTGCGCTTGATCTTGGTATATTCAGAAGTGATCTGAAGAGGATCTTTCTTTACTTCCCATCGATCCAAGAATTGTCTCTGAAGCTCAGCCAACGTAGCAATACTTCTAGGCTGCAAAGCTCTGAACCATTTTCTCACTTCTCCTCCAAAAGTTTGCACAAATAATCTCATGGTCACATTTTCTGCATCAATTTCATGAAGGTCAAAGAAATCTACCATTTTATCAACATGTTGCTGAGCAGGAACACTTTGAGGAGTGCCATCAAACAGTGTAATCTTACTTTGATAATCAGCGGGCATGTCATCCAAGTTATGAGGCAACATAAGGGGTGCAAATCGGGCAGCCATTGCTCTTGGTGGATTTACAATCGGATTTGGAAATATGGGAGGAGTCGGAGCAGTTGATGTATGAGGTGTGGATGGAGGCGATACTACTGCAGATTGTTGATCAGAAATACATGGTTGCACGGGAATGGTAGGAATGAATGGAGGCTCGGTAGGAATTTTTGAATCGGAAGTAACTGTTGATGGCCCAAGAGTTTTAGATGCAGACTCTACAAACTCAGGAATATTTGTTGCCACAATAGAATTCTGGATATTCAAATTATAACTGTCTATGGATCTATTAGCCTGTTCAATTTCAAGATACTTGATAAACTCGAGATTTATGACCGTAGAACCAATAGCACTTTCAGACTTCGTCTCAAACAATGACAACTCAAATTGTTCGTTAAATTCAAGATTTTCAAGGTATTCAAACACAACGGGACATGAATGAGATTTGAATAGAGGAATCATAGGACTTTCTCGACGAATAATTCTTGAAATCAGATTGGGATTTTCATACACTGGAGGTGGATCGGGATCCAAATTTGCTCTAGTATGTCTTCTGGAAGCCAGTGTGTTGAATTATTTTCAAAAATCAAAGGGACAAAGCCAACTTGTTCAGCCTAAAAAATTATAGACTCATCATCCAAAGTCCAGAACGATATGATGTACTAGGGGCAATTTACAAGTCAAGTGTCACGTTTACAAACTAGACAGGAGATTGACTGAAGTAGCGTTTATCTACTTTCGCTAATGCAAAGCAAGAGCGTTTCGAAGGCTACCTAACATAACTTCAGGCTCCGTCTGTAGCTTATAAAACAAATAAAACTAACAAGAAAACCATTTCTTCCCCAGTATGGTCGCCACTATGTTATTGCCTAAATCTACCTCAGGTTGAAAAAGGCAGAGTTCAGGGTAACATCAAACCACGCTTAGTCTGGTAGCTAGCCCTACCAGATCAGGAGAGGGCTCTCTCCGGGTCAATCTTAGCAAAAATAATCAATAGGGCTTCAGATGACTTGAAATAAAGGTTAATTTTAGGCTAGGTATATAGGTAAAGGAGTTTGATTTTGTTTTGGGGGTTTTGTTGGAAACAAAGGGAAAGGCAGTTTTGGGTTCGGGGATGAGGCCTAGTTTTTGTAGAGTTCTGAATGGGGCAAGGAAGGAAATTGTTTTGATGTTTTAGATGGAATGAATGGATAGTTCAGACCGGTGAGGAGTTGAAGAGGGCAAGAGGCTTTCACTAATCCTCTTCAAACAGATGAAAACATGGAAAATTAAACAAAACTGAAGGCAGAGCAAAGCAATCTAATGAATTCCACCTTTATAACTCATTTGTTTAATTTAAGAAGAAAGGAGAAGCGAAATGATACACATAAAAATCAATGAACTTATAATCACATAGAGAAACACACCATCAAAACACAGAGCCACATGGATCCCAAAGAGTGCTGCAAACCCTGGTCTATTCCTTTACCAAAATTGCAGAGATGAAATGTACAATGAAGTGCCAAGCAATCCCAAGTGTCCAACCCTGAAAATGACTGAAGAAATACAATATATAGACATGCCTAACTCATCCCCATGCCTCTAGGGGTCGATCTCATCATTATAGGAGCTGTTTCAACAATATCTAAACTAAGAACTGGAAAACAGGCAATGAAACAACTTGCCTCTATATGATAGGAAACTGATTTATTCACTTACATTTCACTTTTTCGTGAATGAATCTACTAAGATGAGTAAAAATGTGCCAAAATTACATCATAGTCATGAAATTACTTCAAGTTGCATTAAGAGTTACATGAAAAAGTCAAACTAGCCAAAACTAGGCGAAAATCTGAGCTGCTGAGTGAAAAATAGGCCAAATTTCCCAATGCACCGCGCCTGAAATCTCTATGCATAGCACAATTTTGAGGCTGATTTTGAGGGCCTTCCCAAAGTCCAAATTGAGTGCAGGATAGCGTTTTGGAAAGCCCTTCCTGTCTACTTTCCAACCCAAGTGGAATTTTTGAATTTGGTTGCCATGTGCCCCTCCAAAAGTCCAATCTCCCAACACTGCTTCCTGTGTGTGCAAAAAGTGGCAGAAACGTCATTTTTGAGGTGTTTTTGACCCTTTAGGCAACCCAGAACTTGTCAAAATTCTTAGGTAATGGGTAGGAATGCATAAATTTTCATGAAAAATCCAGAAATGCAAAGTTTTCCTCCAAAAGAGCTGCCAATTATAAGCGCGCGCCAAGTGGCGCTACGCGTCGGGCAGAAAAATCTGTGTTTAGGCCAAAAAATTCAAAATTGACAAAATTTTGAATGTCCACCATCAAGCACTATGCTGGGCCAAAGAAGCTTTGGCCAAAATTTGGAGTCTATCATGCCTTTTGCGATGCTTTAGTGCCCTCCTTAGCCTTGCTTTCAGGATCTTGATCCTCTCTTTGCAAACATGGTTTCGTGCCCAATAATGGTTCTTCCTGTGCCTGAGCATGTTATTTTCCTTGTTTTCCTTCTCCAACAGCTTCTCAAGATGAATATTGACCCTCTCAAGCCAAGTCTCTCTATCAGCCTCAATCTCCCGCTCAATGGGTGTCATCTCGGTTTGGCTTCTTCGAGCAGCTTACCGATTCTCACGGATGTTTTGCAACTCCATTATTGTTTTATGATCCTCCAACTGTTTGTTCCGTTGCTCCAAGTAATTTATGATCCATTGGGCTCTTTGTAACTTGACGGTTAATGTACCTATTTCTGCCTTCTACTCCTGAATGGTCTCTCTCAACTTTGAGCTTGGAGAGCTCAAATCTTCATCAATCAATATGAAATCAGTATCCTGGCCTCCTGAAGGGTCCTCATCCTGCATGGGCCTCTTACCTCTGTCTTTTACCTATACCTGTGCTGCTGATGACGGCAACGAGACCCCTTCCACCCCAGGTGGAGATAGTACTCGTCGGGCTGCTGCAAATAATACTCTAGTGCCTCTCTGATAATTCAAAAACACTGGAACACTGATAGGCTCTGTCTCGTGACCTTCAGGCTGATGTGAAGGTTCACCTGGCTCATGAACAACTTCCGGAGGAACCTGAGGTGCTGTGAAGAAATCACGAGAAATGAAATCCTCCCATGAAATGCCCTGCAATCCAAGCTGATGTACAACCACGATCTTGATGAGTGCATAGTGATAAATACTATTGTACTGCTGCTCGGAAGTTTTATTCTGCACAAGAGTGGTCATCCTCTCGATATTTCGGCACATGAAATAAGGAATGTTCATCATCCTCACTCTCGTGAAATGCATCAATAACCTGATGTGGTATGCATAGAGGTGTGAAAACCAACCCTCACAACTGAAATATCTGATAATGAGTTTCATTAGAGGTGCATAGGATTCCTTCAGGAACCGGAATGGGAATACTCTGCTAAGTTGTCTCACAAAGCTAGGCCTGATGTATGGTTCATAATGCACTCTTTCCACCTGCTGTCTTTTGTTCCACTGCTCACCCACATTTGGTATCCCGGTTGCTTGAGAAATGGTTTCTGGTGTTAAAGTGAAATTTACACCAGCAAGAGTTACCTGACCATCATGTAAATGCAATACAAACAAACGAGCCCTCTCTTGATCTGGTAGGGCTAGCTACCAGACTGAGCGTGGTTTGATGTTACCCTGAACTCTGCCTTTTTCATCTTGAGGTAGATTTAGGCAATAACAGTATTAACACGACTTCTTATGAATTCGTTGATTGTTAAAAAAAACACACTCAAATAAATGCTAAGTTGACATAACAAATGTATATAAAAAAATTCCAAAAAATAAATAATAGAAAGCTAACAAAATTTTTGACAAATTTTATTTTTATCGCAAAATTAAATTCTAAACAGAAAAATTGTTTTAGCTTGCAGAAAGTTGAAGAACTGAAAAAAATGAAAGTTTTTTTCTCAAAAAAGGGCAAAAGTGTAACCCAAATTCACATTTTCACCCCTTGCCGAAGTCGAAATGGGTGGCTTCCAGGAAGGAAATCACCTTGTAGTTACAACCGAGAAGTTGCAAAGGAAGTGACACAAAACCCTCATAGAGCATCGATTGAACGAAGTTTCGATGGAGGGCTTTGGGGGGTGGTTACCATGACCTAACCTCAATCGTTTCTCATTGTTGATTGCACAGATCGAACCAAAACCATGGATATGTCCACAAACTCAATATGGTGCCAAGTGCAGTCCAAGAGTGAGATCTATTGCCAAGTGTAATACACCAACACTACCTACAGAATTTTCCCAAATGCCTTGTGCCTCTTGCATGAAACTTAGGGTTGGGGGTAGGTTAGAACCGAGAATAGTAGAGTTTTTTAATCTGAAACATTAAAGAATGAAACATAATCTTTTCACAAAGGTATAATGCACATTTGATAACCAATAAATAAACATAGTTTTCCATGTTATGAATTATACAGTTCGACTATACAGATAAAGTATAAACATTGGTATTGATATTGGTACTCTTCATGTGTGTGTTTAATTTCGATAAGTAAGAAAAATAACAATCTTTATTTAAGTAGGCCTTATGGTATGTATTTACTTCAAATGATTAAGTAATCCCGTTTTAATTTTGAAAAAACCAATTTTTTAAATTAACCATATCGCTGCTACTTAGGTGATGTGACATTGAGTTAAATGGTTTATAGATTTAAATGCTTCACAACAAAAATATTAAATTTATTTATAAATTTAAGAACACATTTTAAATAATAAAAAAATATAAACTTACTCAAAACACACACAAACCACCAAAAAAAAACTTATAAGGATAGAAAATTAAAAGGTATCAATATTATAGCAAAAAAAATTGGAAAATGGAAATGGGATGGCTATGAATATAAATTGTCTTGTTATTTAAAATAAATTGTTGTATCAATACAACTTTAAATTTATCTTATTAATTTAAAATGAGTGGTAAAGATAATGATTTGATATCTTTTTTACCATTTAAAATATAAAGTTGTATCAATACAACTTTATATTTCTCTTATTAATTTAAAATGAGTAATTAGAATAATGGTTTGTTATTCTTTTTACTTGATTTCAATTTTCATAATATAAATGTAAGGAATTTTATTTAATGATGGAATTTCAAAACTATTAAGAATTAAAGTATGAAAATTCATTTACACAATATTAATGACATATCTATAAAATTTGCATTCAAAATATAAAACTCTTGAATCTAATTTCTAAGACCAATGTTTATACTATTAAACAATATATTTATATTTACACGTGATATAGCTTAACTTAAACTCAAATGGCTTACAAATCTTGAGGAAAGTTAATAGAAATACACTTTGTACCTTGAAATATTTCCATTTTAATCCGTGGTTAAGAGGTTAAGAAAAGTAAGTTACTCTTTGACTTATCATTTAAATGAATTTATTACATTTCTTAGATGTCATTATTAGAAGAGTCATTAGCAAAACTAAAATGTTGTTTATAGGTTATCTATTCATCTTTCCTTTATATCATGTATAAAAACTCTTAATTTTTTGTTTAGCTATGATATTTGAAAAATATTAAGGCTGAAAATATAAAAATCATTCACAAAATTAGACAAATATCTATAGAAATTGCATTTAAAATATAAAAAATTTAAATCTAAACTTTAAGAGTAATGTTTATACCATTAAATATCACATTTACATTTATATTTGATATGGCTTAACCTTGTACTTTGGGAAATGACTTACGTAATTTAGAAAAGTACAAATCTTGAGGAAAGTTAATAGAAATACACTTTTTGCCTTGAAATATTTCTTTTTCAATTGGTGGTTAAGACAACCATGCTTTCATTTCAATCATTGGTTAAGAGGAACATGCTACCCTTTGACTCATCATTTAAAGGAACTTATTACTTTGCTTAAATGTCATTTTAGAGAAGATATTACCAAAATCAACAAATATATTGTTCAAAAGTTATAAATTCTTATTTCCTTAATCAAAATTTACTTTAGATTTTTAACTCAAATGTTTTCCACATACAATTTGTATTAAAACCATGAATATAATAAATAATTTGATAGAAATGTTAATTGTTGTAAGAGGGAATCCAAATTATATTATTATTATGCAATTATGTTATTGATGTAATGACAATAAAGAAAAATAAGAAGAAAATTCAATATGAAACATATTAACTATTTAAGATGATCATAATCATTTCTATTATAAACTAAACCTAAAAACTGGAACTAAAACTTCATCAAGATGATTCTCTATTGCTTTATTTATTAATTGGCAATGGAACACATTTCATAATCCACACAAGCCTAGACATTAAAAACTTGTTTAACATGTATCTAATTGTGACACCTAATATACACAATTGAGTGTGTAATTACAAGAATGAAGAAATCATGAATATTAACATCACTTACTTGAATGTTTGACTTAAGTGCATATAAAAGAGTTTGAATTGAATCTCTTCAGATACTATACTTGTCCACCTTTCAAGAAGCTAATAGAATTTCATATAAGAAATAAGACAAATTTTTATTCCTAATTAAAAACATGGTAAATTTAGAAACAAGTTACATAAAGTCTTTACAAATCTACTAGACTTAATTTATAATTCTCAAAATTGAAACTCTTAAAAATACATTCATTCAAATACTATACTTGTCCACCCTTCAAGAGGCTAATAGAATTTTATATAAAAAATAGGACAATTTTTTATCCTAATTAAAAACATGGTAAATTTAAAAACAAGTTACATAAAGTCCTTACAAAACTACGAGACTTACTTTATAATTCTCAAACTTGAAACCCTTAAAAATACATTCATTCAAAGGTAAGAATAAAAAATAACATTTTACATCATTTTTAAATAGAGATAATAAGATGTACTTCATAAATCTAACTAAATAAATAAAAATAATGTAAAAAAGGGGTGCACAAAATTTTTGTATTGATGATATCCATTTTTCATGACTTTTAGAAATGCATATTTATGTAAATATTTAAGAATTCTAGAACAATAAAGGTTGGTTTTATGTTTAAAGCAATAATATTATTAAAAACGGATAAAAGAAAAGAAAAATTAATTTTCTCTTGAGAAGAGTAGCTCGTGACATGACCATAGGGGCTTTACTCAATGAACCTCTAACATATCATGTGTGATTATAATATCTTAAACAATGCCCTTAATTTGTGTACATATTAAAAAATATCTCTAAAAATCATATTATTTAACCCCTACCAATATAAATCCAATACGCCTTTCCAATTTAAAAAGCCCCTACTTTCATTATATATTGTAGGTATCCATTTTTTCATTAACATTTTTTATACCCCTTTATATTTTTCATTAACTTTGAGCTCAAATTTTTATACCTGCCAATATAAAAACCCTTTACCCTCTATGTATCCCCCAATAGATTATGCTATTTTTTCGTCATTATATATCCCTCAATATGAACCCACTTGCTAGGATATTTCTCCCACAGTGTAGCTCCCTATGGACATGGCATTCCTATAGATAAGGTTTCATTAATATTGTATTTTAAGTTTTTTTGGGTATAAATTTGGTGAATTACAATAAAATGAAATAACTAATATATTAATAACAAATAATATAATATTGTATGAATTTAATTAATAATTTTCAAGAAATGGGTATTATGTATATATTTTATTAATTTTAAGTATGTTTTTTAATAAAATTCAAAATATTTTTTTTTAAGGTGAGGTTTGATTCAAAATCTATAAACAATTTTAGTTTTCTAGAATAATTATGGCAAACATTTTAAAATCCCTTATATTTGAAACATCCATAAGAACACCTCAAGTGTGTGAGAGAGAAAGAGATATAAGGTTGAGCTTAGGTCAGGGCTAGCCCATTTATTAACATATATGATTTAAATGAAATATTGGTAGGATATCTGTGTGTGTGTTCCCTCTTAAATAAATAATTCAAACAATTTTCATAAAATTTCAAAACAATATAAAATTTATAAAACTTTAAAACAAAAAAAAATTACAAATGCTACCAAGTTTTCAGAATTTCCAGTGATATAAACTGCCAGCTAAGTCTTCACATATTCCAATAAATATGTGATTGTTGCAACTCTTAATTTTCTTGAAAGGATAAATGCTCTTTGACCTCCACACACCCATCCATCATACTTGACAGGGTTTCTTCACGTCCTCTGCTTCCGCGGGAGTCTAGCCCACCACCTTCTTCCTTGTCCAATCAAAAAGCCGCTCTTGAAGCAGCTACATTCCAAAAATTGGTTCAGTCAAGTCTGAAGGGAGTTAGAACAAAATAAGATCATTTTTTTGAAGAAACTAGTGAATATTCCAAACGTTACAAGTCAATATAATCTAGATTCAGAACTATCACCGTATTGAAGGAGGATTGGTTAGTCAGTTTATGGAGATTTGACCATCCCCAAAATCCCTCCACAAATGTGTAGAAAGAAACTAGAAACCTATGGTTAAAGGCCAAATTGAAAGTGTTTTTTATGGAAATTCTTTTATAAATTCTTATTTTAACTAAAGGAGGATAGAGATCTCATATTCAAAAATGGTTCTTACTTCATGGGAGATCAAGATCTCTATTTAGATAGATGGAATTTTTATTTAAACATTGAAAACAACGTCCCTTTAACTATTCTTGTTTGGGTGAATTTTTATCATTTTTTTGTTCATATTTTGGATGAAGAAACCCTTCAAAATATTGGGAATGCTCTCAAAAAATACATTGACAGAGCTAAGGTAAGGGAGTGAATGTATGCTTATGCAAGAATCTGTGTTGAAGTAAATCTAGAAAAAAGTTTGCATGAAGTTGTTAATCTCCCTTTAGATGGTTATTCCTTCATACAACGTGTATATTACAATCAAATTCCATTTAAGTGTAATGTATGCCATGAGGATGGGAATTTTTCTAGGAAATTCGCAAAGAAGGAAGAAATGGCTCCCTCTTAAGAAGAAGAAGGTAAATGGAAATCCCAAAGAAAGAGGAAGAACAGAACATGGTAGAATTCACATTGAGGCCAAGGGAATGAGTTGCATGGCCCTTACCCCCTCTCCTCTAGTAAGAAAGACTCTAATGCGATGTTGGTAGGAGAAGATAACAACAAAACCCATATTCTAAGAACCCATTTGCAAACCTTAGACCTGAAGGTGAATCTCGACACCCACAAGAAGAGTTGTATGATAGTGAACATTAAGAGAAAGGTGAAAATATGAACATAGTAATAATGCATGAAGTTGAAGATTCCCCAACAATCCATACCATTCTGAAGACACGAGAGTTAAAGGATGAAGAGGGCCTAAAATCTGAAAAGGCAAGGATTGACCCCCAATAAAATCCCATCTCTACTGAGAACAAATCAGAAACAAAGGTTGAGAATGAGGTGGTGAGAACCAGGTCTAATAGGGAAGTCAGTAGAAAGTATGATGGGAAGTACGATAAGAAAAAAATGAGAGGGAGAAGGAAAAGGGAACTCATGGAGTAATAAAGGACTCGTCATAAAAAAAAAAAAAATAGAAGAAAAATGGTCCAACAGGCTCCTAACTTGATGGATGACCTAAAACCAAAAATAAATAAGAATATAATCTCCTAGAATTGTAGGGGGGTTGTGTGATATCACTTGGCTAACATTTTCATCTTTTATAAACAATTATAATTACTTTAAAATGACTAAAAATTTTGTGTGCATTTCGTTACTTGAGGTAGGACATTTCTTGAGAAAATGGTTGTTCATTAAATATTAGTCATGGTTGGTTGAAAGAAATTGAATGTGTTGATTGTGTATTTAATTCAAATGAAAAGGGAAGGAATGGTACATATATCATGTATGAAAAACAAAAAGAAAAGAAAAGGACAAATAAATGAGAAACATCGGCTACACTGTAAGGGGATGATCGCAGTGCGACTTGGGAAAGAAAGAAAGGTGGTTAATCCATTGGAGGGGAAGAGCGGGGGGGGGGGGGGGCATCCAGTCGTGGAAGGATAGATTCTCCCTCTTGATCTCATACACACACAAAATAGAGGTTTTAGAAGCAATTGCATCATTCAGAGCTAGTATGTGCATGAGAATGTAGATTTGAAAGAGATATCAAGTGGTATCTAGAAATGGAATTAAACTCCAAGAAAAGGAGTGCCAGTTGAGCAACCTTCTGAGTGAAGCTTATTGTGTGAATTTCTTAAGAGAGTGGTTTTATTGTAAGGCTGAAGAACCCACCAAAAGCTTGAGGATTGATGAGCCTGTTAGATTTTTGAAGAATCACTCAGGTGTTTTTGAGGGCTAAATAACCACTAGGGTTTGTTGTGGGGTTGAATCTCTGGTGCTTGAATCGTGACTGAGGAGAAACCTAGGGAAGTGATTTCCTTACCCATTAAAAGCTTAGCCAATTATGAACCTTCCTAATAGTGGACTCTCTTCTCTTGAAATTGATTTGGAGCTCTCTGCATAGTGAAGTTGGGTTACACTTCTTTCCCCTTTTTGAGAAAAAAACATCATTTTTAGAAGTTATTCAACTTTATGGAAGCCAAAACAATTTTTTGTTTAGAATTTCATTTTACGATAAAAATAAAAATTGTGAAAATTTTTATTAGCTTTCTATTACTTATTTTTTGGGATTTTTTTATTTACATTTGATATGTAAACTTAACAATTCTTTGAGTGTGTGTTCTTTAACAATCAAGGGATTCATAAAAAGTCATGTTGAGAAGCGTTGGTGTATTCTGTGAAAACATGGTGTTTTTGAGAAAAAAATGCATTGCAACAATCTAGACAGATTCTACTTCGGTATCATTTTATTTACGAAACAAGTTGGTGCATATCATAATTACTAGAATTTTTTGAATTGAACCAATATGAAAAAAACTGCATATTTTGAATATGTTTCGGTCCGCATCAATTTTCTCAACATTTTAGTTATAAACTAAAAATCTTAAAACTATCCATTATAGGCGACGAACCAATGTAATGCATCGTAATTTTTTTTATTTTTTTTACAATGTATTTTGGAAGATACATAATTTTGATTTCATTGAATCATAATCACGTTCAAAAAAATTTTGCACCCATTTTATTACAAAATTAATTAAAATTAGTAAATATCTATGGAATTCCATAAAATTTATATCTCCTAAAAGTAGATTGAATTCTACAAATGCTAGCCTTGGTTCCGAAAGTTAATTCATAAAATTTGATGGAGTTTAACCATTCCAAAGTTGAATAAATGTGTTCAGAGCCGAACTGCAAAGTAGTTGCAGATGTTTTAGTTCGACCGAACTTTTTTTGCCACTCTGTCCCATTAATTTTAACGACAAACAAAGTTCGACTGAACTTTTATTAAAATTTCGGTCGAAATTTTGTTAGCAAATTCCGTTGGTCGGATAAAACTTGATAAAGCCCCTCTAGAAAACACAATTTCCACAACTCTATAAATAGTTGAAAACGAAAACATTATTTTTGCACATTTCTTCATTTGGACTAAATTTGCAAAGGAAATTTTTTGGACTGAATTTGCAAAGGAAATTTTTTGGGCTGAATTTTGAAAGGACATTTTTTTGGCTGAATTTGCAAAGGAAAATTTTTGGGTTGAAGTTTCAAAGGTTCTTTGGGCTTAATTTTCAAAAGACATTTTTTGGGGTTATTTTTTAGAGTGACATTTCTTTTTACTAAGCGTTTTGGGTTGAAGTAAATCTTTATAATGATTTTTTAAAGTGATTTTTTGTATAAATTTTTAAAGTGAGATTTTTTTGCAGGACTTTGAAGGAAATATTTTGAGCTTCATTTTTAAAAGACGTTTTTTTGGAGGAATTTCTAAAGCGGTTTTTTTTTCAAAGTAAGTGTTTTGGGTTGAGGTATGTCTTTTGTGCAAAATTTTTAAAGTAAGTTTTTTTTTAATTTAAATCTTTTGTGATGATTTTTTGAAGTGAGTTTTTGTCTAAATTTTGATAGTGAGTTTTTTTTGCTGGATTTTGAAGGAAATTCTTTGAGCTTCATACTAAATTATCATGGGAAATCAAAGAAATTTCAAGATAAAATATGATCGAACAAGAAACCATGAGGCTCGTAGAGAATATGGGAGAGAATATCGCAAAAAAAGGAGAGAAGAACGCTCAAATATTGAAAGGGAAAATCAACCTCAACTAGAGGTTGAACCATGTGTGTAAATGTAAATATTATAAATGATATTTAAAATTTAACTAGTGTATTGTGAAACTTAATTTTTATTTGATGAACTGATTTGAATTTTTTTTTTGAATGTAAGCAAAGAGAGATATTCCTCAAAACATTGATGATGAGATAGAAAATTTTGAACGAGAAAGTGAAAAATATATTGAACCAATGCTTGAATATGAACATAGTTATCGATCAAACGGGAACTCTAACAAAAAAAACATCAAAAAACCATGAAAAAAAACCCAAAAACGAAAATTTGTATTCTAGAATAACATTTTTTTCGGGGTAAACTTTCAACATTTTTTAAAAATAGAAGTAAAATACTTTTTTTTTTGTGCAAAACAAACCCCGAAAACAGAAAGTTGTATTCTGGAATAACTTTTTTTTTTCGAGATAAATTTTCAACTTTTTTAAAGATACACGTAAAAGCAAAGTTTTTTTTTGTGCAAAAAACACCCCAAAAAACAAAAAATGTTGAAACCAAAATTTTAGAATAATAAAAATTTATATTAAAAACTTAAAAAAAAAATTAAAATAATTGAAAAAAAAAACAAAATTCATTATTTTAAATAAAAAACAAATAAATGGTAAAAAATAAAATAAAAATAAAATAAACAAATTAAATTGAAAATATAAAAGGAAAAACAAAATAATTTAAATTTCAAAATAAAAAATTTAATTTAAATTATAAAAAATAAATTTTATATAAAAAATAAAAAATCACTTTTAAAATGAAAATTTAAAAATCATTTAAAAATGGAAAATGGAAAGAAATAAATAAATTAAAAGTATTAAATTAAAAAAAAATCAATTAAAAAAAAAATTCATTTAAATAAAATATATTAAATTTTGTTTAATTAAAAAATCTTTAAGAAAAAAACAAAATTTAAAAAATAAATATTAAATTTAAATAAATTTTACAAAAATTATTAAATTAAATTAAATAAATAATATTAAAAATTAAATTAAAAAGTTAAAAGAAAATATTAAATTAAATTAAAAAAGCAAATATGAAATATAATAAATAATAATACAAATAAAATTAAAGAAATTAAAACCAAAAAAATTGGTTAAAATTTAATAAAAAACTAAAAAATGTGAATTAAAAACAAAGTATTTAAATGCGGCGCCCAAGTGGCAAGCCAAATTTTAATTTAACAAAATTCTCTCTCTCTCTCTCTCTCTCTCTCTCTCTCTCTCTCTATATATATATATATATATATATAATTTAATTTTTATATTTTAAATTAAAGATTTTTTTAAAGTTTTTTTTTATTTAATATTTTTAGGTTTTATTTATTTATTTAATTTTCAATTTATTTATTAATTTTTTTTAATCTCAATTTTAATAATGTTTTTTATTTTTTTAACTTTTTAATTTATTTATTTTTTCATTTTTAAATTTTTAAAATGGTTTAAGTTTTTTTTTTTTTAATTATTTGAAAATGTTTTTATTTTCTATTTTTTTTTAATCAAAATTTTTTATTTTTTGTAATTTAATGTTTTATTAGTTAAAAATTTTAATTTTATTTGCTTCTTATTATTATTATTTTTAATTGAATTTTTTTTATTTTTTTTTTGTATTTTAATTTTAATTTTTTTTAAATTTTCTATTTTATTTTATTTTTTTTCTAAATTTGACTAAATCTATTAATATAACAAAAATATTACAGTGAGGCACCGGCCTCAGCGGAACTTGCCCAGAGATGAGGCATTCTCACACTGAAAATTTTGATGAAGTTTGTTTACCAGACATACCTGACATACTAGATAAAGACTATTAACACATACCAGACATACCGAAACATGCCGCCCACGCAGGGGAAACCGACCTTGGAACATTAACACATGTCCAAAATTTAGAAGCGATTGACTAAATATCAGGAAGAACACAGAGTTAAGCCCAACCGAAATACTGTAAAGCAAAAACCTGCAAATTCTGAACAGTTTAGGCATCATGAGAAGTGGAGGGAGGTTCTTCAACAACTGGGCACCCATAGGCATCCATATCATCGTCCTCAGCCTGCTTGTCTTCTTTGTCATTGAGGCAGCCTCGCTTGGAGCAGCCCTGGTTATCTTCATGTCCTATGTCCTGGTTCTCATTGCAGCTACAAACTTTCCTCTTCATAACTACACTTTGAGGAGTGCCCTGCTTTTTGATAGTGCTTATCTCCTGATCATCACCTGTCTTCTCAGCGTTCGAACAAGGAGGCTCTTCCTTGAACTCGACAATGATGGTAGCAATGAAAATAGGCCTATTCAAATAGCAAGGAAAACGAATTTGGGCGGTTTGGTAATGAGCTAGGATGTTGGCACGGGAGGCCGGGATATGGGGAGAGCCCACCTCAAATTGAAAATGCCTAGGGCACCCTCGCCCTCGACCGCTTATGGTTGCAGGATAGCGACCAATGTAGTTATCAGAAGAGGGGGAGGAAGAGTCAGTAATGGACGTGGAGGGCTGGCCCGGGAATTGACCACGACTGCTGCCTCTCTGGCAGTGCAGTCGTTGGCGAAGGCGCGGCATGTTCCTCCGAGAAGAATGGAGCTTATGGACAACAGAAATACTGGAGGCAGAATGGGCAAGAGCTGTGGCAGTATCCGAGAACAGGGGCGTCTGAAGGGTATACGAGGGGAAAGCTATCAGAGTGGAGGAAGCCTCAGTATGCAAATCGAGCCGCAAATTGCAGAGGGGGCTTTGCGAAATGTGAATACCAGGCTCAATTTTTAAACAACAAACAATGGAACAGCATCTCCCAGTGTTAGTTCGAGAGCTGGGCTCTGCAACAACAGGGGAGCGGCTGGAATGCAAAGGATTCAGAGCAGGAATGAAATGGCTGGAGTACACTATCCTTGGAATAAAAGCGGGCAAGTCTTGGCCTACGTGCTGCATTAATGCAGGTGAACGGAGGACGGTAAGAGGAGTTAATAGCAGCGTCGCGTGAGTTTGGGTGGCAGTGTGGTGAATCCATGTGCCATTCCAAACCAGATACAACGTACACATGGAATTAACCACCCGCATCTGGGGATTTCAAATTTTTTTTTTTAATTATATGGTTTTTTTTCTTAATAACTTAGAAAAAATTGTTTTTGATGTTTTATTTATTTATTTTTATTCAATTATTGTTTTTTTCTTTAAATTGTGTGTTTTTTTTGAATTTTTCTGCATTTTCTTATTTAATTTTTGATTTTTTTTTCATTTGTTTTATTTATTTATTTTCGTTTAAATTTTTTATTTGTACAAGTTAATTCTGTTTTTTTTTTTTTACATTTTTATTGGTTTTTTTAATTATTTTTTAATTTGAGTTTTTTTTGTCATGTTTTTCTTATTTTATTTGTATTTTTTATTACCAGCATGAAAATTACCACTCTAAAAAAAAATGGTTGATGTTGCATCGACACTTTTCAAACTTAGCGTGAAAATCACCACTCTAAAAATAATGGTTGATGTTGCATCAACACTTTTCAAAATTAGCATGAAAATCACCACTCTAAAAAAATGGTTGATGTTGGATCAACAATATTCAAAATTAGCATGAAAATCACTAACATTTTAAAACAAATGTTCATACTTCATAAATAAAAAAATTAAAGTGTCAAAAATATGCTAAAAAAAGGGGGTGATTCTGCATCACCACTTTTCAAAATTGGGTGCTTTTTTTGCTACATGAAAAGAGTAGGTACCAGTTCAGTTTCCTATTTGATCAGTAACTATATTGATGTTGAAAGAAATTCAAGTGAAGAAATTGAATCACCAAGTACGTATATATAAGTTGAATGTGTATTATTGAAGCTATACATATTTATTAAATTTTCAATTTCATTCAAACATTATTTTTTAATTTAATTATTTATTGAATATTTAAACTCATTTTGTACATTTAATTCTCATATGTACAGATGAAATCAATATCAATGATGAGATGTTAGAAAATGTTGACACTAACACATAAGGAGATAAAAACGTTGACCATGTTATACGATATCCTGCTAAGCACATTATTGATAAGTTCTTTAAATATGAAATTGTGGCAGTTCAAGCCCAAATTTTGAGAAGTCTATTAGAATCAAAGAAATTAAAAGAAGCTACGACTCTATTGCGTATTCGAAAATAAACAAAAGATTAAAAAAAATGAAGGAAAATGTGATACAAAATATAAATAGTGCTCTAAATTCAATTGGAAGATCTAGAAAGAAAAGTGATTTAGATGCACGTAGAGCAATACAAATGGTAGTGGTTTCATCAAATACTAAAGAGAATCATTTGGTAAAATCTATGGCACAAGCATTAGGGACATCACGAAAAAAATTGCACAAACATTGGAAATTTCGATTGCAAATAGATGTAAATGATGAACTCGCTTATTGGACAGTGATTTGTAGGCAACCATACAAATATAGACTTGGAGAAGATGTTAAAAAAATAATATATGAATATTGGATGAAAAATTCATGTGTTTCACCAAAAGCAAGGGATGTGATGCGATGAAGAATAACACAAAATTAGTATGAAGAACAAGCAAAATATATCTTAGACACCACTCAGATAGAGTTGTTGAACAAGTTCATAGTACAAAATCATGGAATTAATGTCTCAATCAGTGTTTTTTTGCAACAAAAACCATGGTATGTTAAACCTATCACTGTACGCGACACTTATAGTTGTCTTTATCATGTGGAATTTCAGTTATATTATGACACATTCCTTAATTTTGGTAAAACATTTTGGAAAAATTCACCTCCTCCTTCCACTATCCATGATTTCATATCCCAAATTCTATGTGCAAGAGAAAGCCATGAATTATTTTCCCAAAAGAAATGTGTTGGTGGTAAAAAATGCGATCATTGTGGAACTTTGACTTTATTTCACAAAAAATATCCTATTGATATAAATTATCAATCATTTTCCAACATAAAAGTTAAATGGAAGAGATATGAATATATTCATACATCGATTGGTTCAAGTAGTACTACAAGTGCTAAAAGGATTGATTTACCAGCGACCATTTTGTCAACAGTTGATTTTGCAGAGAATTACACATTTGTTGAAAAAAATGAAATACAGAGTGAATACTATCATTTTGACCAAGTCTCTATGCTTGTCCATATTCTATATAAACACTCTGAAAAAAATGTTGATCATAAGGAAAGCACCAGTGAAAATCGACATGTTATTAAATAATATCACTTTTCTATCAATGATGATCATACAAATGATGCACATTTTGTACAACATTGTTTTGATAATATTTATGACTCATTGAATGGTCATGGAATAAAATTCAATGAATATTGGATATGGTCATATGGGTGCCCGGGTCAATTCAAATTTTCATGATCATTATTTTGGTTGTGTTGTCTTCATATGAAAACCTGCATTAAACATTGTTGGAATTTCTTTGAGACTGGTCATGGAAAAGGAGAACCTGATGGTGCAGGGGAATGTATATAAGAGCACTTCGAAGATATCAAATGGACCACTCTATAGACCGACTTGTCTCAGCTGAACAAGTTGTTCAGTGGTGCATTGTTGCACTAAGACATGAGACTAACCGATCAAGGTAAGTACGAAGGTACATGTACATATATACAAATTAACTTGCATATATAGAACTTTAATATATATGATCTAATTTTTATTAATTTTATAATTTTAAACATTATTTATCACAATGATTATCTTTGATCATATATAAATTGTATTTTAAATTATAACATATTTATATTCTTGTTTGAATTTTCCATATAGGTTTTTTTGGAATATTAGGGTCCAAGATGTAGATAGATCGATTGGAAATGACGCTGAAACAATAAAAGGAACTCAAAAATTTCATTCAATTAAAACAAAGGAGTACCAAAATGTGTTTGCATTTGATGAAATAAAATATTCTTGTTTTTGTCATGTTTGGATAGACGACACATAATCCAATGATGTTTGTGAAAACAATATGTATGTAAAATATTGGCAACATACAGAACTAAATACAAAGGGGAAAATGTCTGTTGCAAACTTTGAAGAGATGAAATCAGAGGAGACTATAGTATCATCTGAAGGTGATCGAGTTTTTTATCTTGTTAGAGAAGGTAACATTTCAATTGCTTTCAAATGATAGAGATCTAGAAATAGATAATAAAATCAAGTAGACATGTTAATTTTAAAGTTAATTATGATCTAAATTTATGTACTTGTCTTATTGTGCAAGAGATGTTTTTGTTGTAGTTGCACTTGCCAACATCGTAGAAAATGTCAAGTATTATTTGATGAAATTATTGGAAGACTTTGATGATAACGGGTTTATATATGAAAGACGGTCTATTATACTGAAAGGTTATTTTTTCCAACAAAATCATAAAATTCATAATATTGTTTAATTTCAAGACTATGAACCTGATGTTATTAGTTGTCAATATAGTCACTTGATGTGTGCAGCACGCATAAATTTTATAGAAGTTCATTCAAAGAAAAAATTGAAAGTTAAGAAATGGAAAATATCAAAAGCTGACCACGTATGGATAATTGAGAATGTCATTCCATTACAATTTTTTTGATTGAACTTCCCAACAATTTCTTCTCCTTGGATTCATCTTTGAGAACTTACAGAACTCAAGTACAAATTGTTAGCCTTTTTTTTTTTCATTCTTAAGTTGTAGATTCTTAATAATGTATTAAGATACTTGAAGTTCTATGTATATTTTATGTTATGTACAAGTGTATTGAGGATTTGATTATATTGATAAATTTTGTTTTCACATGCACACTACAAGTAATTTATACATGTACACATACATGTACATTCTATGGTCTTAAACGATTTCATACATTATCTGGTATGAGATAGTTAATTTTATGTCATTATTGAAAAATGTATGTGTTGTAACGAGATCCCCTAGGTGCATTTTGATATATATTTTTGTAGTAATTAGTCTAGTGCAGGGGCTTTGGGGCAGGTCAAAGCCCCCAATGTATTGTAATGGGTCAAAGGGTAGACCTAGAGTCCACAGACCATGGTTTGTGGACCATAGGATAGCACAAGCTATGATGATATAAGTATATAGATAGTTTGAGTCTAAGAGGAGGTAAGTAAGATTGATGCTAAGTACGAACAATTGAGATCCATTTTGGGTAGTATTGGGTAAGGACTCCTGCTGGTTGTGTGCGCAGAAATCCTCAATCCTGCTGTGTGTGGACCCTGTTGGTTGTGTGCGCGAGTTGTGACTTGGGTTTGTAACTGGGTTTTGGATAATTAATGAATGCAGAATCTGTTGAAGTATCTCTGTGTTACCTAGATTAGTTGCATTTACTGTTGAAGTATCTCTATGTTATCTGAATTAGCTACGATTGAGTTATTATGTGATGATAATTATTGATGCGCACGTGGATGCGAAGGTGTTACTAAGATCTGTTTAATGATAGTAGCTTTATTTATGTTTACATGTTGTCTATGAGGTTATAAGCTTCACTTCCTAGATGGTTAAGGGCTTAGTAATAAGACCGCTTCTGTGCGAACCTGATAGATCTCAACAGGAGTGCCCTAATTACATGCTTTCTCCCAGGGTGCAAAAACTTGGTTCCAGCACCCACCCATACTACTTTAGGTGAGACCTTGGCCTGCGAAAGTAGGTCATTTCCGAATGGGTCACTAGTATAGGAGTTTGTTGGTAAAACTTAAATCCAAACCTGGGTCAGGACCCCTTAAGCCAACAAATGGTTCCGTTGCTGGGACCGAGGGCATTTTGAGAGAAAGATCGGGTAATGCCATGAGGATGTTGGCGACCTGAGAAATTGGAGCTTGAAGACTAGTTCGAAAAATAGATTCAGGAATTTTCCATAAAAGAAAATCACATCACAAAGCTAACAGTTGAAAAGTGGAAGAAAAAATGTATTTTCACAGTAGTATATGGAATTTTCTTTGTAAATTTCACACACGAGCTACAAGAGAGGCTAGAAAGGTTAGTAGAATGCCAGACGTGTTGGAAGGATGATCAGGTTACGCAGTGGACTTTGGAATTGATTCAACAATTGGAGAAGTTTGACAACACAATCACCCGGACCGTAGATCACTGGGTGGATAGTGTGTTAGGAGGATTTGTAACAGAATTCGTAGTCGATTAGTTCGTATCCTACTCTGAAGCGGAGCGAAGGTTATTCAAAGGATTTAGAGGTAAGTTCTTGCAAACCTTGCCGCTACTAATTAAAATATTACTGTGCGAAAAATGCATTTTGTGTAGCCACACCGAATGAATGACCTCTGATCAGGGTGAGAGTACAACACGAAGTGGTAAGTACTACATAGTAAATCGAGAAGGGGATAGATCTGTCTACAACCCCTTAAGAGAGCCATATGCATACGCAGGAACTAGTCCTTCGGCTACACCATCGTCGAATCAGCGTAAGGGAAAGAACTCCCCTACCCCTCCGCCACTACCGGAAGAAGATATGGCCACACACATGAAGTTTCCCACCTTCAAGGGTGTGGGGGATGAAGACATGGACCGATTTTGGTTCGTAGTGGAATCAGTATGGACTGCGCAGAATATTGCTAGCGATGCTGTAAAAAGGGCACACCTATCCCTAGCCTTGGAAGGATGGGCCTTGGATTGGTTCATGGGGTACATGGGCCAGCATGCGGATCCATCAATTCAAGAAATTAAGGATGCTTTAAAACAACAGTTTTGAAAGCCTAAGTCCTACGCTCAATTGGTGGTGGACTTGAAAGACTTTAAATAGGGACCCACTAAGTCTGTATGGGAGGCTGATCAATGACTAAATAAGGTTATTAGAGATGGGGAATTTAAGTATGGGGATATAAAGCATAGGGAATGGTTCATTTCCATGCTATTACCTCACTTGTGTGGGCCTATGGGGCAGTAAGTGATTGATACACAAGAGAAAGCCTTGGAGATTGCCATGAAGCTATAAGTTGCGCCAAGAGACGATGTCCAATTTGGGGTACAACAGATCCAGGGACAGCTAGAGGCAATTCACCTCGAAATCCAGAATTTGCGGAAGGAGCAAGGGAAAGAACCTAGTCTAGACATGTGGTGCATAAGATGTAGGGTGTCAAGCCACACCAAGGATCAGTGCCCCCTACTAGTAGATTACATGCAGGCTAGGGGGCCCAACCCATTGCTGTGGGACCAAGCACCCCCATGTTATGGTGTGATGATTTCCACGTAGCCAGACTACATGATACCAACCATTGCCCCCATCTTGGTGCCTATGTTCCAGAGTTGAAGCAACAATGGTGTCGATTCTGCTCATCTATGGGACAAAACGAACACAACTACTGGACATATGACTTAATGATAGATAGAGGAAACCTGTATAGGGTACAGGTTGACCCTTCATCACCACTATCCCCCTCGGGATGAGGAGGCTCCCCTAACAAAGGTCGGTGGGGCGAAGAGGTGGAAGCACAGGTCGGGGAAGATGGAAATTGGTTTGCTATCATTGTGGAGAAGTAGGACACTTTGCAAGGGACTGTCTGAACCCTGCACGAAAATCTTGTAGATATTGCAGAAAATTGGATCATGTGATCGAAGATTGTCTGGTACTAATAGCAAAGATGCAAGAAAAACATCAGACACCAACACATAATGTACAAAGGGTTAAGGCAGAACCACATGATGAGGAACCCAATATTAATGTCATTACGTGCAGTGGCATGGCTACTAGAGGAGCTAAGGAAAGAGCTACGGCTAAACCCCTTATCCGAAAAGACGTTGTCAAAAAGGAAAGCTTGGACCTATAGAAGGAGAAAGAAACCTTCCTAGAATCTTGTAGAGACTTTACCAAAAACGAGGCATCTACCTCCAAGGCCCTAGCAAACCTAAAAACAGACAAATAAGTTAAACCATTCCTACATGCATTTATGAAGTTTCTATGCAACCAGAAGGCAATAGAAAATCTTCAAGCATTGATAGACAGCTGTGCAGAAAGGACTGACCCTCCAACGAACGTTAAAGATGCCCACAAACTTTATAGTCATAAGAAACGCATTGTTCGAGAAATGCACCTAACTGCGTAGATTGGTGATTATTAAATGGATCAGGTCATCTTGGATTTGGGATCTGATGCGAATGTCTTGCTCAAATAGACATGGCAGAGGGTGGGAGAACCTAAGCTGGAATGGTCTACTATACAACTGCGTATGGCTAACCAACAGAAGATCATACCATTAAGGAGACTATAAAACATTGTGGTAGATATCGCAGGAGTTAAGGTATACACGAATTTTGAGGTAATTAAAATTGTAGAGGATGCAGACCCTTATCCTACGCTCCTAGGACTAGATTGGGCTATATACATGAGAGGCATTATCAACTTGAAGAAAAGGAGCATGGATTTTGAGAATGAGGGGACATGAGTAATAGTCCCTCTAAACCCAGCAGAGGGAGAGTGGTATACAGAACCCGTGCGCGAAGAAGACAATGTTGATCATATCTATAAACTAACGGCCCAAGATGAGGATTGGATTAACCCTATGGCTGATGGCGTGATTTTCTAGGAAAAAGAAAGTGAATGCCAATCTGATTCCAATGGGGAGATAAAAAATTAGCAGAACCGATTGCATGACGTATCTATGCTATAGTGTCTTAGGATCACAAAGAACTTCCGGTGTATCTCCTTAGAGGTAAGAGAGTTGCCTTACTTTGATGATTCTAGTAGTATTATGGATTTTATTAGAGCCTTAAAAGTAGAAGTTTCAAGGGAACGAAGAATGTGGGTGCTTAACCTAGCCATGCGCATGACCCCTGCGCGGTGGTGGGAAACTTATAAGGGGACTTTTCAGGATTGGCAGGAATGTCGCAGGATGATGATCTTACAATTTGAACACCTGGTTCACCTACCCATGGAGATTTTCCTCGGCTACGGGGACCCGCGCAAGCATGTATCCGCATGGATGGAGGTGTGGTGCGAAAGGACCTTGGACGAAGGGGTCCACGTATTTATTCATACCTTGGGACCAATCCCCACTGCATGGTGTTTGGATGTAGAGCTACATTAGTGCACCCACCACTGGGATACCATGAGGGACAATTTTGTGGGGATGTTTGGGTTGATAGGTGGAATGAAGGAATTAGATGAAGCCCTGCAAGACATAGATGCTCTAGTATTTGATGAATCACACCCTCGTGGAGAATATGGGGAACCAGCTTGGGATATGCAAATGCAGGATATTTCCAATTGTCGCAATATATAAATGAAGAAATGTGACAAAGACCTGCAAAATATCACTATCCCAGAGTCTGAGGGAGAACGAGCAGTTGTTGGACCCCCACTGCAAGTTTTCGATGTGACCAAACCTCTTAAGTTAAGGGAATTCAACATTAGAACAAAAGAACAACCCAAGATGGCTATAATTGGGGATTACTGGGATGATAATATCATTGGGAAAGTCATGGAACTTCTCATGGAGTACCAGGATCTGTTTCCCATGAAATTTTTGTTGAGATTTTGTGTATTTGGGGTAGCATCAGTTGTGCTCTAGGTCCCAAATTTTGAGGAAGGACTAGAGTTCACCTGATCTACAAGACCTAGAAATGCATTTGGGAAATTTCATCTAGTTTAGGAGATATTAAATTAATTAATTATTTAATGTATTTTCTAAGTTAAAACTTAGGAAAATAAAATAATTAAAGTGAATTTAATTAAACATGTGATGAAATTGTCTTAAGACACACAGATCAAGATTTCTTTTAATCTTAGCCATTAATTAAAGATTTAATCTCGGTTGTAGATTTGTCAATGAGAAAAGTATAAAGGAAAGGCTTGGGGTCATTTATAAGAAGCACAGAGGCAAAGCACTGAAGTTAAGCTGATATTCTAGGGCAGGGTTGCTAAGAATTCTCAAGTGTTTCAGTTGCAGAGAGGGGAATTTAGACCAAGGGGATGATCTGATCCCGGGGTCTATAGTACACAAGAAGCAAAAAGAGATCAGAAAAGACAACGCAGTGGAAGGCATAAGTAGAAACAACAGAAGCAAACAGTATTAGCAGTAGACGGTAGCAGCATCAGCAATAGATGGTAGTAACAGCAGCAACAACAGATGGCAACAGCAGCAAGGACAACGTGATTTTCAGGAAACCCTTCAGGGGTTACGCAAAGACCTTTAGGGGTAGCGTAGTGACTGTGTCACCCAGTCTGGGGTAACACAGTCCCTTCTAGTGACAGTGATGAGCATTTGGAGGCCTTCAGAGGCTAACACAGTGTATTTCAGAGGCAGATCTAGGGTTTCTAGGCCTAGATCTGGCTGAGGGTGTGGATCAGCCAATATTGTTGGTCTTAGATCAGCCAAGTGCTGCAGACCTAGAGTTTTCTCTGTAGGGTTTTCCATATCTAGAACCTAGAGTTGTGTATTTAGAAATATTCTTAATACTTGAGCCGTCCAACAGCCAGAGACTGGTTTTCCCACATTGGGTTTTTCCGAGGACAGTTTGTCCAGAAATATCCATGTCACTTTTTCTATGTGTGCATGTGATTATTCTATATTTGAACTGGTAGAGATATGTTATGTGTTTTTCTTTGATGTTTACTTGAATTTATTCAGTTGATAACTTGTATAAGTAGGAGAAGATTAACTGGATTAACATAAATAAGTTATGCATAAGAATTAAGATTCAGAGATTTCTACATGGTATTAGAGGAATTGCAGCTCTAGAAAGGTCACCAATTGAAGCATCTGAAGGATCTAGCTGCAGAAAGCAGCTGGAAAGGCAGTAGAAAAGAAAATCTGAAGGGACAACGTTGTTTTCAGGAGTAGAATCATGCAGAGGGAAGGGTGACGTTGTCCAGCACTGTGTCCTAGCAAGCCCACACAATTACATCACAGAGGCAGCTCAGAAATAGCGTTGGTTAGGTCTGAAGCCAGCCAGTGTGATTCAGATCTGAATCTGTCAGATCCATAAAAAGTCTGCATAAAAGTTGTAGAAATTCAGAAGAGCTGGTGGGGTTAAACTTCTGAAATTTTCAGATTTTTAACCTTAGCACAAGTGACAAAGTTTGGGAAGAGATCATCTTCTCATAGAGTTTCTTTCCAAAGGAAACTTGCAGTTTGATCAGAGGATCAAAGAAGAAGCTGAATCATAGTTAATTTGGTATATTTTCAAGGAGGGAAATCAAGTGTTAGAGGGAGCAGAGGGTTCCCAGTTCGTAAAGGACCCCAGGTCCAAGATCTCTGGCATAGAGAAGAGGCACTCCGACACATTATGAGCATATGGCTCCTCATGGACAGCATGATCAAGATAGACTAGAGGGCTTCTCAAAATTTTCGGTGTGGAAAGCTAGGATCCTGATTTTCCTTGAGGCATATGGTCTAAGAGACCATGCAGAGTAGACCCTGGCCACACCGAAAGATGTAGATCTCCTACAGAAGCATAAAGAAGACTTTGGGCATGCCAAGCAGCTGATAATGGACAGTATCAAGGACCATATTGTACCACACATAGTTGAGAAGAGGACAGCGAATGAGATGTGGAAGGCCTTGACTTCCCTATATGAGGGAAAATAAATCTAAAGAAAGATGATGTTGGAGGCCCAAATGAGGTCATTCATGATGACCAAGGGAGAAGACATAGAACATTTCCTCTTTATATTGTAGTCAATTAGGGATCAGCTGACTGCAACGGGTGCAACCATAGATAATGAAGTGATAATCAAGACTGCCCTCAATGCAGTCATGGATGAGTGGGAAACCTTTTTCCAAAGTATCTTGGGCAGAGCGGACCTCCCATATTGGGACAGCTTGTGGTCGATCCTGCAGCAAGAAGAACTACGAAGGTTCACCAAGAAGCAACACAGCCCTGTGTTGAACAAGGTTAAGAAGGAATAGGAGGAAGATGCAACCTTGGCATCAAAGAAGAAGTCGAAGAAGAAGAAGGATCTTTCAAAGATCAAGTGCTTCCAGTGTGGCGAAATGGGACATTTTGCCAGCCATTTTCCAAAAAAGAAGAAGGAAAAGGAAGCATCTTCTTCCAAAGCACTGGTGGCAGATGATGGGTCTGGAGATGATGTATCCATGAGTGCTCATGAACCACAAAGATGGGGGGACATGGATATGTAGAGGAGCTACATGGAAGTAAGGCAAGATCCTTAGGAAACTCATCTCTTAGATCACAAGCGAGCTACGACAGCCTTAAGATAGTAGCAGGACAAATGAAGTAGTGGGTTCACAGATCACAGATGAGGCATAAGCAGAGGCAGATCTAGAGGTTGAGTGGAGCAGCACAAAGCATAGCAGCAACAACATAGAAGCAGTAGTAGCGCGGAGCTAGATGTGACTTCAGCAGCGCAACGTAGTACTGCTTACGCAGTGCAGAGCTGCAGCATCACAAAGAGCTTCGGAGGGACAGTGTAGTACAACAACAACATGATAGATTTCAACACAAGGAGTTGATGTGACTTCAGTAGTGCAGAGGGAGTTTGATTATGCAGGCAGAGTTGTAGCTATGCATCATTCTTTAGATGCCAGCAAAGATCTGTAGCCTATGAAGCTTCAGTGATAAAGATGCAGCCCATCTGAATTGTCTGTCAAATATTGGGCAGGAGATTCATTTTCTTCTCTCAACAACTGAAGTTTCAGTGCAGCAGATTAGTAGTGACAGTGCTATGAGCAGCATAGATGCAACATATTGAGAGGGAGTTGCATTGCAATGGTTGCAGTGGTAGTGGTAGAGTCATGGGAAACAGTACAGAATGATAGTAACAGTGTAGAGTTGAGTGGTAGGAGGCCAAGCTTCAGCAACACAGAACCAGTGCCCAAAATCATGTAATGCATAAGTGTGATGTATTGCTATAGCACACCCTTGATGCTAAGAGGGACTGTTGAGATTTTGTGTATTTGGGGTAGCATCATTTGTGCTCTAGGGCCCAAATTTTGAGGAAGGACTAGAGTTCGCCTGATCTACAAGACCCAGAAATGGATTTGGGAAATTTCATCTGGTTTAGGAGGTATTAAATTAATTAATTATTTTAATGTATTTCCTAAGTTAAAACTTAGGAAAATAAAATAATTAAACTGAATTTAATTAAACATGTGATGAAATTGTCTTAAATCACACGGATCAAGATTTATTTTTATCTTAGCCGTTGATTAAAGATTTAATCTTGGTTGTTGATTTTTCAACGAGAAAATTATAAAGGAAAGGCTTGGGGTCATTTGTAAGAAACATAGAGGCAGAGCACTAAAGCTAAGCTGAGATTCTAGGGCAGGGTTGTTAAGAATTCTCAAGTGTTTCAGTTACAGAGATGGGAATTTAGATCAAGGGGATGATCTGATCTAGGGGACTAGAATACACAAGAAGCAGAGAAGAGAACAAGAAATACAATGCACATGAAGGCATCAACAACATTAGCATTAGACGACAGCAGCAGTAGACGGAAAAAACAACAGAAGCACACGGCAGCAGTAGAAGCAGCAACAACAACAAGGACAACGTGATTTTCAGGAAACACTTCAGGGGTTACACAGAGACCCTTAGGGGAAGCATAGTGACTGTGTCACCTAGTATGGGGTAACACAATCCCTTCCAGTGATAACGTTGAGCATTTGGAGGCCTTCAGAGGGTGGTGCAGTGTCTTTCAGGGGCATATCTGGTGTTTCTAGGCCTAGATTTAGCTAAGTTCTGTAAATATCGTTTGAGGGTGTGGATCAGTAATTATTGTTGGTCTTAGATCAGCCAGGTGTTGCAGATCTAGAGTTTTCTCTGATGGGTTTTCCAGATCTGGAACCCAGAGTTGTGTATTCAAAAATATTCTTAATAATAGAGCCCTCCAGCAACCAGAGATCGGTTTTCCCACATTGGGTTTTTCTGAGGACAGTTTGTCCATAAATAAATGTGTCACTTTGTCTATGTGTGCATGTACTTATTCTAGATCTGAATTGGTAGAGATCTGTTACGTGTTTTTCTTTGATGTTGACTTGAATTTATTCAGTTGATAACTTGTATAAGTAAGAGAAGCTTAACTGGACTAACATAAATAATTTCTGCATAAGAATTAAGATTCATAAATTTCTACAATTTTCGAAACTCAAAGGTATCACAGGGGACCTAGGGGTCATGCAAATCAGTTTAAAACTAGATGCGCGCCTTCTCAAGCAGTGACCCTACCGATTGAACCCCAAGTATAAGAAGAAATCCAGAGAAGAAATCGACAAAATGCTAGTCACACGTATCATCGAACCAGTAGAACAGTCAGATTGGGTAAGCCATATGGTGGTCCAAGGGAAAAAGACTAAAGGAGAAATAAGAATCTGCGTCGACCTGCATAAGTTGAATGATTCTTGTGCACATGATCCCTTCCCTACACCATTCTCTGATGAAATCCTCGACACTGTGGGAGGGCAGGAAGCATACTCGTTCACTGATGGGTTTTCGGGCTATCATTAGATCAGGATCGCACCTGAATATCACAGCAAAAATACTTACACCACTGAATGGGGATCCTTCCAGTACACCGTAATGCCATTTGGGCTCAAAAATTCCCCTGCCATATTTTCGCAAGTAGTGGTCGTAGTATTCAAGGAGTTCATTCACAAGTTCCTGGAAGTATACTTTGACGATTGGAAAATATTTGGATTGGTAAAGAAGCATGTCTCGAACCTGCGCATGATGTTGGATGCCTATAGAAAGCACCATATTTCCCTCAATATTAAGAAGTGCATATTATGTGTACCTTTCGAGATCTTGTTAGGTCACATAGTCTCTCGGTAGGGATTGATGGTTGAACTCGCCAAAGTTGCAGTTATCATCAATTTAGCAGTCCCCACAACTGAGAAACAACTATGCTCCATCCTCAGGCACACAAGATACTATAGGAAGTTTATTCAAGGGTACGCTCTAATCACGGCACCCATGGAAAAGCTGATAAAGAAGGATGTATCATTTTTTTGGGACGCGGAGTGTCAGAAGATTTTTGAACTGCTCAAGGAAAATATGGTCTCAGCACCTATCCTAATTTTTCTTGATTGGGAAAAGGTTTTCCATGTCCCTGTGGATGCTTCATGGATCTCCCTAGGAGTTGTCTTTACGCAGCCCAGGGAGGGGGGCATTGACCACCCGGTTGCGTTTGGTAGTAGAAAACTATCTAGCACGGAGCGTAACTACTCCACTAATGAACGTAAGGGGCTGGAAATGGTGTATGCCCTGCAGAAATACCATCATTATCTGTTGGGAGGGCAATTCAAAATGTTCACGGATCACTCAGATTTGAAGTACCTCGTCAATAAGCCTGTGTTGGGGGGAATATTTGTCGATGGTAACTACTATTTTAGGAATATGACTTTGAGATAATTGTGAAGCCGGGGAAATTAAATGCTAGACCAGACCACTTGTCCTGAATCGAGAGTTGAGAAGAACCAACCAACCTAGAGGAAGGATTTCCCGATGCGCGGATATTTTCTATTAAGGTGGTTGATGAGCACTTTGTCGATATTATTCAATTCTTAACTACAGGGATGGCACCTAAAAAATATTCGATACAACAAAAGAGAGAGCGGGAAACCCGTGCAGCTGACTTTACCATCATTGTGGGCCACTTTTATAAGCTGGGAGCTGATGAGGTACTGCGAAGATACGTACTGGAGCATGAAAGACAAGCCATTTTAGTAGAAGCTCACAGAGGCGTAGCAGGAGGTCATTACGGAGGAAAAGCGACGGTGTAGAAGATCTTAAGAGTTGGGTTGTGGTGACCCACACTGCATAACAACTCTCATGACTATTGCAAAGCCTGCGACACATGCCAACAGACAGGAAGACCATTGCGCAGGGACGAAATGCCTTTACAAACACAAATGGCCCTACAGGTGTTCTATAAATGGGCAATAGACTTCATTGGGCCCATCAATCCACCAGGTAAGAAGACAGGTGCTCGCTACATCCTCACTACGACTGATTATGTAACCAGATGGGTGAAAGCACAAGCTGTGAAGGATTGCACTGCAGATACCACTACTCACTTGATTTTTGAGCATATTTTAACCAGGTTTGGTTGTCCGAAGATCTTGATCAGCGATATAGGTACGCATTTCATTAATGACACAATTCAAGCTTTGATTGAGGAGTTTCAAATCCACCATGAAAAAATTACCCCATATCACCTATAGGCGAATGGAACGGTAGAAGATTTTAATAAAATTCAGGAACATGCGCTGACCAAGGTTTGTAATGTTGATTGAAGTGATTGGGATGTGCACATCTCGTTAGTCCTTTGGGCTTACTAGACCACGTGCAATAAATTGACTAGGAAAACGTCATTTCAGATGGTTTATGGGAAGGAGGCCATTATGCCCATGGAGTATATCATTCCTAGCCTATGAATTGCAGCCTTTACAAACTTGGCGGAGCTTGATATCATGGAGGAATGCTTAGCACAGCTAGTCACCTTGGAGGAAGATTGATTCATTACTAACTTTTATCAGCAAGTTTAGAATGCCCGAGAAAAATCCTGGCACGATAGGCATATCTGACAGAAGTCGTTTAAAGAAGACAAGCTATTATTATTATATGACATCCAGTTTGTGTGCCACCCATGGAAATTCTGCCAGCATTGGATGGGACCTTATATTGTAACAAAAATTATGAATGGCGGTCTGGTGAGAATGGTTACGTTGCGTGGGGACCCCCTACCGAGATACATTAATGGCAGTCATCTCAAACCATACCGGGCCAATCTGGCGCATACCTAATGAATATATGGTCACATAGCTATATTAGGAGGGTTACGCACAGGCCAGAGGAAAAATGTAGATAGACCCATTATACACGCAGGGGTCAACTGTAGCATGGAAAGGTGCACTAGGCACGCATGGGTCGACCATAGCACGGATAGGTGCGTTGGGCGCGCAGGGGTCGACCACAACATGGAAAGGTGCGTTGGGTGTGCAGGGGTCAACCGTAGCACGAAAAGGTGTGTTGGGCGCACAGGGGTAATACAAAGCTGTGAAAACTAGCCGTTGGAATAGTAAAGCTGGGTAAAAAGCTAATTTTACCGTTGGAAGGAGCGGGCAGTAGGAAATTAATGCGGAAATTTCCGAGGATTTTTTACCGTTTCCTTAATGGTAAGTTTCAGAAAAGTTCGATCCGACTGTTGTTCACTATCCAAAGCTATAAATAGAGGAGGGTGGATCAGAATTGGGTTCCGCATGTCCTGAAAGTCTTTTGCCTTGAAAATTTCGGTAACTATTGTGCTATGTTCATGTTTGGGCGTGCTACCCCCTCTGAGTGCACTAACCTCGAGTTCGTCTTCTGAGCAAGAATGATTGTGACCAATCCCGCTAAGTCTTCACAGACTGTGGTCTCCACTGAGAGAGCATCCGATGAAGTATTGGAGGTAACCCTTGAAGTCGAAGAGGTCGTGTCCACATTGACCAAGGGGAAGCAGGTGGAGAAAAATAAGAGTAAGGGGAAAGGCCAAGAGCAAGGGCAGGGAAGGACTATGAAATGGGTTGGGGTGAATCCACACACCTCCCCTTATAACATGCAATCCCCTGAAAGGTGCCTAAGGCACGCTCGCCTAACCCATCGAAGCGACTTCTGTCTGCTCAGGAAGAAGCTCTTCTCGTTTCCCCGCTAACTTGGCTACTGCCCTATGTTCGGCCTAAAAGACCCTCGGTGCGCACACCCAATAACATCGATGTTGTGCACTCCTACCTGCAAATGCCACTGATTCTAGATGAATTCCCCATAATTGGAGAAGCATTTGGCAGACTCCCCTTAGTTAAGTTCGACGATCACGACCTTACCAACCTGGAGGCCTTCCCAGAATTGGCACCTGAACTATATCTTGAAAGAGTACTGAAGGATGATGTGCTAAAGGTAGTACCAATGCCATGGGCGCGTGGGTTAGAAGGTTTAGGATTACTAAAATTGTTGCGGATACCTCACTTTGGTCGATACAATATCACCGAATTAGTTGTGTGAAAACTGCTAGCCTCAATCCATGACAGAAGCTTGTGGATCCAGGACCGCATTCCTATCGATGCCGCCATAATTCACCGCATTACTGGTCTCCCCATGGAGGGGCCGAATCCCATGGAGTGCGTCGACAAGAAGTATGAGCAACAGATCGCCAACAAGGTGTGAGAAGACTACCATGTTGAGAAAAACATAAGAGGGTTCCTGATCAACACTATTGCCGACCCTGGAGTGCATATGGGTACCCTGTTGTTGTCTTGTAAAATGATGTGCAAGTGCCAAGCTACGATTGTCCCCGCCTATGTGATTCAGCTTGCTGGCCGCTATGAAAAGGGGGTCTGCTTTAACTAGTCACAATTCCTCTGCACTGAGTTTCTGGAAAATGTGTGCGAGGCCCAAGACCATGGGAGGGCATTCTGTTACTCTTGGTTGTTGCTCCTAATTGCATTAGTCACATGGGAAGCCCCTGAAGGATCGGTCCTCCTCGAGCTCGAACCAGGCATGTGTGAAGGGGCGCGCTACACAAACTTGTGGGATTCAAAGGATGCGCAGCATATTGAGGAAAATGAAGTATTTTGGGTACTGTTTGAGGGTGCACTCGCAACAGAAATTTACTCCCGGCCATGCCTTTCGCCGACAGTCTATGAAATTATAAGTGCATCGCGAAATTCCAGGTTACAATGCATAACGTGCAGATTCAGGGCCGTAAGGATCCATCTTGGACGTTGATGCCTTACATGCTTTCCGATGAAGAAATCAATTGTCTCATCGCCACTTGGCCACCGCACTGAAAATTTGGATTCAAATCGGATGGCCCTGTCACGACCGAAACTGATGGTACAAGCACAACTCCAAAAACCACCCCAGCGGATACTACCAAGAACTCAAAAGGTCGTGGCCCGAAAGGCTCTGCTAGGATGGGGGATGCAGCGCAGGGCATGGAGGAGTCGCAGTGGGACATGGAGACTAAGGGCCTAAATGCGCAGGATGTGGAGGAGTCACAGTGGGACATGGATACTAAGGGCCTAGATGCGCAGGGCGCTGGTTCCCCGTGGGGCATGAAACAGACAGTTGAACCTCTCAAGGGTCAGTGAACAAAACGAAGGGCTACAAGGCCAAGTAGGGAGATTGAGGTTACCTTAACCGAGGAAGATTTGGAGCAAATTGCAGATGTGGTCACCTTCACTTCGGAGGATAGGTGGCTTGCCTTGGAAGAGCAACAGAAGGTCACAATTTCCACATTAAAGTCTAAGCTCCAAGCTCTTAAGCTCAAAGCCCATACCCTACAGACGAGCGTGGTGCAAGTGAGGCTGCCTCAAGTGACCAACACTGAGTTGATCTCCATGACCGAGAGCCACCTCTACCCCCTGCCAGGTGCATCGATCACTCTGAGTCTGCCCAGCTTATGTGCGCAAGTCCAGGCCTGTGCGGAAGTACATCTGGGCTTAGCTCGGTTTCAGGCGAGCCGCTATAGGCTCTCCTCATATCCCTCTTTGAGGAAATCTAGCACAAAAACTGACGGGTGTAGCAGTAACTAAGTACAGCCGAGTAGACCATTGTAGAAAAAACTACTGAGGTGTCCCAGGCACAGGCCACGTGTATCCTTGCCGACGCGCAACAGATCGAGTTGGAGTGTCTGATCAACAAAATTTGCGTAGATGTGACTGAAGACATTCCAGCCTCTACCACCCCCGAGGCTAAGATTGAGGGACTCGTCGCATCCCTGAAAGATTCTCGGACTGAGATCCAGAACGTTAAGACTGATATGGAGCAACATATTGCTACGTTGCAAGCTAAGTTGCAGTTGGAAACCCCTCTTGAGGTACATACCCACAGAGTTGTGCTAGTCATAGAAGCTACGAACACCATTACCGCACAAATTTCTCAGGGCACCAAATTGCTTGAGACAACTATGCAGTTGTGGTCTATGGTGCAGCGTGACCCTATTCTGCGTGAATTTACCCATGAACTGCGCCAGAAGGAAGAAGAATTCGAGCAAATGGAAGCTACAATGCCCACTCTGATCCCAACACAACGCCTGGCCCATCTACAAGCCAACCATTCACTCAGAGATGACCTGGAAAGGCTTTGCCACAAGAAGAAGGTTATCAGTGACAACCTCAAGCCTTGGGCCGATGAAGCTCTCAAGATATCTCAGGACTTGGATGTTGCAGTCAAACAGCTGAATTAGACCTTGGAGAGTGTCACCGCTGCCACAGAAGGCCCAAATTCATGAAATTTGGTGGACATTGTGCAGAAAACTGCCGTGTAGAACGAAGGAGTGTTTCCCCGTCTGTTCAATGCAATCAAGCAGCTCCAGGCAAAGATGCAAACCCCACAGTCGTTGTGACTCAGGGCGAGTCAGAAAATTTTCTTGGGGGCCTGTTGGAACGAGGTCCCTTAGCTGCGTTTTGATATATATTTTTGTAGTAATTAGTCTAGCATAGGGGCTTTGGGGTAGGTCAAAGCCCCCAATGTATTATAATGGGTCAAAGGGTAGACCTAGAGTCTGCAAATGACAGTTTGCGGACCATAGGATAGCGCAGGCTATGATGATACAAGTAGATATATAGTTTGAGTCTAAGAGGAGGTAAGTAATATTGATGCTAAGTACTAAATATTGAGATCTATTTTGGGTAGTATTGGTTATGGACTCCTGCTAGCTGTGTGTGGGGAGATCCTCAATCTTGCTGTGTGCGGACCTAGCTGGCTGTGTGCGCAGGTTGTGACTTGGGTTTGCAACTAGGTTTTGGATGATTAATGAATGCAGAATATATTGAAGTATCTATTTGTTACCTGAATTAGTTGCATTTACTGTTGAAGTATCTCTGTGTTATTTGAATTAGCTGCAATTGAGATATTATGTGATGATAATTACTGATGCGCACGTGGATGCTAAGGTGTTGCTAAGATCTTTTTAATGATGGTATCTTTGTTTATGTTTACATGTTGTCTATGAGGTTATAATATTTTCTTCCTAGATGGTTAAGGGCTCAGTAATAAGACTGATTTTGTGCAAACCTGATAGATCTCAACAGGGCTCCCCTAATTACCCGCTTTCCCCCAGGGTGCAGAAACCTGGTTCCAGCACCCACCCATACTACTTCGGGTGAGACCTTGGCCTACGTAAGTAGGTCATTGCCGAAAGGTCCAGTAGTGTAGGGGATTTTTGGCAAACCTTAAATCTGAACCTGAGTCAAGGCCCCTTAAGCCAACAATATGTATCTAGCATATTTGATATAATGCAAACTTAAGTGATGATATTGTTTTAGACATCTAAAGCAAATCATAATATTCATTCAAATGCAAAATGTGTACTGTGTTTTGTAATTTCCAGTTTTATTATATTAAATTTTACTATCAATTGACATCCATAATAGCCTTTCTATGTACATTAATGCAAAATGTTGTATACTATATTTTTTAAAGCAATTTTAAAATTTTATGATTGTTTGACACATCTATGTACACCTAGAATTTTATAATTGTTTTTAGATGTATCTATATGTATTGTATATTAACATTATAAGAATTATTTAAAATGAAAATTTTATGAATTAAATGCAAGTTTTCTTTCATTGCTACATATTCATGAACTTGAATATATATGTATTTAACCCTAAAAGCACCAAACCACACTCACACCATGTAAATTGTACATGGTCATGTTGTATAACTTATATGTTTATGCACAACATGTTCCTTTACAACTTTATATTAAAAATTAACTATCACCTTTAATAGACATCAATACACATAATTAAATATAACATTCACACTGTTGGCACTGGAATCAACACTTGGACTACATCAAGCGCCCGACCAGACACATCTTAAGCTCTAGGGAAATTTCTTATGATTTGATTGGGTTTTCGGGTAGTGGTTTGATATCAAAGACTCTGAAAGGGACGTTGAATAGATAAAAGGCTCTAACACATAGGAGGGCACTCGTTATATGATGTGGTAGAAAAGTTTGTGGTTCAATGATTTGAAGAATGGGAGAAAGTCAGTGGGCTTATTGGACAGAAATCCATTGCTGGGAGGAAAAAATGACACAAATTTCAGACCTATAATGTCTAATGAAAGAAGGTTTTTTAAGAAATACTTTCAAGAATCTCATTTTACATTTTAAGAATCCTATTTCAAGGAATTATTTTAACTAACATGACATCTTGAACCAGGAAATCTTGAAGGGTCAAGACTTACAAAAGAAGATCAATATGTATTCTAGATCAAAAGACTTATAAAAACATGAGGTAGGATTTAATTCAACTCCAAGGAATGCTCATGAATAATAAACAAAACATATTAAATTAGAAATGCTTGAAACAAGACTTACAAGAATAGTTCAATATTCATTGAAGCTTCATCATAAGACTAACATAAACATGAAGTAGAATTCTTATGACAGATTTGAAAAGAAAGATATAAGATATGGAAAAATAGGAGAAAAAAAATACACACACCATATGATTTGTGAATCCTCAAGAGTGTAACTGGAATATATTATGTGTTCAACAATACACTGTTCAAGAATGACATGAGAATCAGCAACAGGGCACTCGACCACTGTGCCATCAACCATCCCCTTTATTACATAAAACTCAACTCTTAAATAGAGTTTCATAAAACAAACTGCTGCTAAATTTGAGGAATGAAATTAAATAAAACAAACTAAAAATAGTAAGCAAATTAAACTATTGCATGAATTTAGATTTGTTGAATGATTCGAGGCTTAGAAATCTAAAGCATGAAACTATTTGGCTGCCACATAAGCTTCTTTCTGCCACTTTCCCTAACTGTCTTCACTGCTGCAAGAAATGTGGAACTGGCTCCCACCTACATCAATTATTCCCTTAAAATATGGAAAGTATTAGATGAACTACTACTTATGCTCTTCCTTGGAATCTGGGTCAAATCTGCCACCTAACCAACCCCTAAATTTGTTTTATTCAAATTTATAGGAAAATAACTACCTGTTGGGTTTGCTAATAAAACTAGATTTTATGTAAAAGGAAGGTATTTCTTGGAAATTACTAAAAATATCTTGACACAGTAAACTGTATGCTCAATCTCTACAACAAAAATAAGCATGATAATAAAATGTTGCTAGTAGCATGGTCTTCAAAAATTAAAACCAAAACATGAGATTTAAAGGACACATAAAAACCCTTTAGGTCTTTCCTATTGTAGCTTCTCTTCTTCTTTGCAAAATGGTACCCATCCTAGAATAGTACCTCCACTTCATATGCTATTTTTCCCATAGAAGGGCTAGAAGCTGCATTTGAGCTGCATGTTACATTTTCACTGCAACCTTCATCAACTATCTTTCCCTTTTCCCTCACTAAAATCCTTTGTCAAATGGACACAGATTTATCACCACCCATGCACTGCATAAGTACTCTACAAATGACATGTCTCTAAATGTATGATATCTGCAAGCATCATCCTCATCACCAGTTCCCTTAGGGGTCACCATGAAAACTGTTTCTGAAACCATTAGTAACTTCATCGAAACGTCAAACGTGGCCAATAACAATGGAGATAAATACTGGATCAGCCACATCCTTTGGTTATTCCAAAATTCTCTAATAGAACCGCCAATGCGAAGAGATTCGAATAAATTAAAACCATAGATTGAAATGAACAGTGCAACTGCAATTACCAAGGCAGGCTCTGAAATCACGAGAAGGAATGATTTTCCACTTAACAGAAATAAATATGGCAATATTGCATAAAAGAACGTTTCCATTGAGAAGAATCCACATAGATTGAAATAAGCATAAACCATCCTCTGGCGTACCATGATGTTTCTGTCAATACCCATAAAGGGGAAGAATTTTCTTAGGAATATTTCAAGCTGCCCAGTAGCCAATCTCCTCATTTGCACAAGACTTTCTGGACCATTTACTGGTGTCATTCTCAAGAAGGTTGGCTACTCAGAGTAATGGCAGAAATATGTTTCAGAGAAACTCTTCCGTTGTTCCTTTCCTTTGGTTTCTTGTTTGACATGATAGGGATGAAGGCAGATTAAAAGAGATAGTGGAGTTTCATTTTATTAGCAGGAGAGATTATTAGATGAGCGGGAGGAGAAAAAACCTTTACACATATATCGAAATCGCAGATTGGGGTCAGAACATTTAAACATAAGACACAAGCAGGAGGGAACGCGATTTGCGATGGGGGTGATGATGTGATAAGGAGGTGGGGTTGGTCGCAAATCGAAAATTGGGAGTTTTTTTTATGAGAAATGGGAGTTATGTGTTAAAACTTGCGAAGGGAGATGTGCGATGAGCAGAGGGTGATGTGGCAGGGAAGGTGGGGTCGCTCGCAAATCGCAAATCGGGAGTTTTGTTATGAGAAATGGGAGGTAAGTGCAAAGGGTGATGTGCGATGAGTGAAAGGTGACGTGGTAGGGAAGGTGGGGCCAAGAAAATAAAGCAAATTGCAAATTGGGAGTTTTGTTATGAAGAACGGTAGTTGAATGTTAAGATTCGTGAAGTGCAGTGTGCGATGAAAATGGAAGGTGGGGCCCATTTACATCGCAATCAGGGAATCAGGAGTTTTGTAGCAGACGAAAATGTAGGTTTGAACATTGGCTTGGACTTAGCACGATGTGTCCTCCTCTTGTAACTTGGACTTGGACTTGATCTTGGAATTAGCTCTCGGTTATATGACACTTGGTTATGTGATGACGATTTTGGCTGAGAGTTAGGGAGTTCAATGAAACCTATTTTTGTTTTTACTAAAAATTATAATAATTATATATATATATATATATATATATATATATATATAAATATATATAATTAATATATAATTTTTATTTTCCCTTTTCAATAAGATTTGGCTGAAATAGGGAATATATAGGTCAGCATTAAAATATCATTAGATAGCTTTTAGACATTCAAATGGCCAAATAGGAATAGTTTAGGGTGTTTTAGTATTTTTTCAAAATGAGGAAAGGATCGAAGAGAAATGGAAAAATGGCGAAAATGATGCGAAAGAATTGAATCATAAGGAGCTAGAGGCTAAAAAAAAAGACAGAGAGGGCAGCTTTGAAAGGAATCAAAACTAGTGGTAACAATGGCTCTAATTGGGGATGATATGCCCCTTGCGAGATATCAAGAACCATAGTTCTAGTGCCTTTTCCATCTCTTATTTAGTCAACCTGTAATTATGCTCATTGATTGAAAAAGACCAACATGCCTAGCCATTGGGTATTGGAGTCAAAGAATCATTTTAATCCTACAACTTATTTCTCCAAACTGAAACTTAATTAAAACTGAAAACTAAACTCTAATATTCTATAAAAATTCTCAAAAAAACGAGCATATTCTTTTTTCTATTTCTAATCTAATTTGAATGGAAATCTTCATGCAATATGGAACTTGTTGTACAAACATTCAAATAGTTGAAAAAATCTCATATGGATTCTGAATCTTAAGAGTAAAACTTAAAGAATCCATATCATAACATAGTGTATCTCATGATGAAAATAATCACAATGTGGGATGCTCATAAAGCATTGAATGCCTTCACTATAATAAGACTCCAAATCATCAGCTGCTAAATGAGGAAAAACATTAAATGCTACCTCTACAATGATGTCCCTTTCAGAATTCCAAAAGGTGTAGCTATTTATCCAAAAATTCCACTGAAAATCTGATCTTTGCATCCACGTGAAGTCACCACTGGATCTGAAACAATGGAGTCACCTGGTGAAAAACTGCAGTCCTCTTCAAGCTATCAATTCTTGTTCACCTTCAAGAATCGATCTTTAGCAATCAAAACAAGAGACTCAGGAGAATACATCATTTCAAGGCCTTCGACTCCCGGCATACGTACCAAAAGATGTTGGTGCTAGAATCAACACTTGGACTACATCAAGCACCTAACCAGACACATCTTAAGCTCTAGGGAAATTTATTATGATTTGATTGGGTTTTCGGAAAGTGGTTGGATCTGAAGCACTCTGAAAGGGACGTTGAATAGATAAAAGGCTCTAACACATATGGGGGCACTCATATATATGACGTGGTAGAAAATTTTGTAGTTTAATGATTTGAAGAATTGGATAAATTCAGTGGGTCTGTAGGACATAAATCCACTATTGGGAGGTAAGCATGACACAAATTTAAGACCTATAATGTCTAATGAAAGAAGGATTTTTAAGAAAGACTTACAAGAATCTCATTTTACATTTTAAGAATCCCATTTCAAGGAATTATTCTAACTAACTTGACATCTAAAACCAAGAAATATTGACGGGTCAAGATGTACAAAAGAATATCAATATGTTTGCTAGATCAAAAGACTTATAAAAGCATGAGGTAGGATTTAATTCGACTCTAAGGAATGCTCATGAATAATAAACAAAACATATTAAATCAGAAACACTTAAAACAAGCCTTACAATAACAGTTCAATATGCCTTGAAGCTTCATCATAAGACTAACAAAAACATGAAGTAGATTTCTTATGACAGATTTGAAAAGAAAGATATAAGATATGGAAAAAAAGGAGAAAAACAAATACACATACCATATGATTTGTGAATCGTCAAGAGTGCAACTAGAATATATTATGTGTTCAACAATACACTATTCAGGAATGACATGAGAACCAGCAACAGGGCACTCAACCACTGTGCCATCAACCATCCCCTTTATTACATAAAACTCAACTCTTAAATAGAGTTGCACAAAACAAACTGCTGCTAAATTTTAGGAATGAAATTAAATAAAACAAACTAAAAATAGTAAACAAATCAATTTTTTGCATAAATTTAGAACTGCTAAACGATTCGAGGCTTAGAAATATGAAGCATGAAATTTTTTTCCTGCCACATAGGCTTCTTTCTACCACCTACCCTAATTGTCTTCACTCTTACAAGAAATCTGGAACTGACTCCCACCTATACCAAATATTCCCTTAAAATCTGGAAAGTATTTGGTGAACTGCTACTTATGCTCTTCCTTGGAATTTGAGTCAAATCTGCCACCTAACCAACCCCTAAATCTGTTGTATTCAAATTTATGGGAAAATAGCTACCTATTGGGTTTGTTGATAAAACTAGATTTTCTGTAAAAGGAAGGTATTTCCTGGAAATGACTAAAAATCTTCTGACATAGTAATATGTAGGCTCAATCTCTACAAAAAAACTAAGCATGATAATAAAATGTTGCTAGCATCATGGTCTTCAAAAATTAAAACTAAAACATGAGATTTAAAGGACACATAAAAAACCCTTTAGGTCTTTCTTGTTGTAGCTTCTCTTCTTCTTTGTAATCTGGTACCCATCCTAGAATAGTACCTCCGCTTCATCTATTGGTTTTCCCATAGAAGGTCTAGAAGCTGCATTTTAACTGCATGTTACGTTTTCACTGCAACCTTCATCAACTATCCTTCCCTTTTTCCTCACTAAAATCCTTTACCAAATGGCCACAGATTTATCACCACCCATGCACTGCAAAAGTACTCTACAAATGGCATGTCTCCAAATGTATGATATCTACAAGCATCATCCTCGTCACCAGTAGTCTTGGGGGTCACCATGAAAAATGTTTCTAAAACCCTTAGTAACTTCATCAAAACGTCGAAAGTGGCCAATAACAATGGAGATAAATATTGGATCAGCCGCATCCTTTGGTTACTCCATCGTTCTCTAATAGAACCACCAATGCAAAAAAAATCGAACTTAAAACCATAGATTGAAATGAACAGTGCAACGACAATTGCAAAGGTAGGATCCGAAATCATAGGAAGGAATGATTTTCCACTTAACAAAAATAAAGCTGGAAATATTTCATAAAAGAATGTTTCCACTGAGAAGAATCCACATATATTGAAATAAGCATAAACCATCCTCTGGCATACCATGTTGTTTCTATCAATACCTAGAAAGGGGCAGAATTTTCCTAAGAATATTTCAAGTTGCCTACTAGCCAATCTCCTCATTTGCACAAGACTGTCTGGACCATTTACTGGTGCCATTCTCAAGAAGGTTGGCTGCTCAGAGTTATGGTAGAAATATGTTTCAGAGAAACTTTGTCGTTGTTCCGTTCCTTTGGTTTCTTGTTTTTCATGATAGGGATGAAGGTGGATTAAAAGAGATAGCAGAGTTTCATTTTATTATCGAGAGAGATTATTAGATGAGCCAGAGGAGAAAAACCCTTTATACATATATCACAATTGCAAATCGGGGTCGGAACATTTAAACATAAGACACAAGCGGGAGGGAAAGTAATTTTCGATGGGGGTGATGACATGGCAAGGAGGTGGGGCCAATCGCAAATTGAAAATAAGGAGTTTTGTTATGAGAAATGGGAGGTAAGTGTTAAAACTTGTGAAGGGCGATGTGCGATGAGTGGGGGGTGACATGGAATAGAAGGTGGGGTCGCTCACAAGTCGCAAATCAGGAGTTTTGTTATGATAAATGAGAGGTAAGTGTTAAAACTTGCGAAGGGCGATGTGCGATGAGTGGAGGGTGACGTGGCAGGGAAGGTGGGGCCCAGACAATACTGCAAATCATGAATCGAGAGTTTTTTTATGAATAACGGGAGTTAAAGTTTAAGATTCACGAAGTGCGATGTGCGATGAGAATGGAAGGAGGGGCCTATTTAGATCACAATCGGGGAATCAGGAGTTTTGTAGGAGACGACATTGTAGGTTTGAAAATTGGCTTCGACTTGGCACGATGTATCCTCCTCTCGTGACTTGGACTTGGACTTGATCTTGGAATTAGCTCTCGGTTATATGACACTTGGTTGTATGATGAGGATTTGATTTGAGAGCTAGGGAGTTCAATGAAGTCTCTTTTTGTTTTTACTAAAAATTATAATAATTTTATATATATAAAATATAATTAATATATAATTTTTATTTTCCATTTTCAATAAGATTTCGCTGAAATAGGGAATAGATAGGTCTGCATTAAAATATCATTAGATAGCTTTTAGACATGCAAATGACAAAATATGAATATTTTAGGGACTTTTAAAATTTTGGCAAAATGAGGAAAAGACCAAAGAGAAATGGCGAAAATGTCGAAAAGGATGCGAAAGAATTGAATCATAAGGAGCTAGAGACCAAAAAAATGATGGAGAGGGCAACTTTGAAAGGAATCAAAACCAGCACTAACATACACATTGTTCAAATGCATAACATGTACCACATGTATTTTGTAATTTTCAATTTCAATCTATATTCATTTTAAATAACAAGTAACAAAGAAACAAGTTTTAAAAACAAATCATATTCTAAGATCATCTAAGTTAACATTGTAAAAACATGTGATCACATGAAAAATGTAACAACTAAATGCAAATGTACCTCAATCGTTGTTACATATTCATCGACTTAAATATGTAAAACCATCTATGATTATTTTCAATAACACATCACCATGAAAAATGTACCTAATTATCACCTTCAATGGACATCCTAATTATATAGCATTCACACATGTTCAAATGCATAACATGTACCACATGTGTTTTGTCATTTGCAATTTCAATCTAGATTCATTTTAAATAAGAAATGACAAAACAACATGATCTTTAAAAACAAAACATTTTAATCAAAGATTGGGTCTAAGTTAACATTATAACAACATGTGATCATGTATGAAAAATGTAACAACTAAATTCAAATGTACTTCAATCATTGTTACATATTCATGAACTTAAATATTTAAAACCATCTATGCTTGTTTTAAATGATGCATTATCATGTGAAAAATGTACCTAAATATCACTTTTAATAGACATGTCCTAATTATATAACATTCATACATGTTCAAATGCATTTAACATGTACCACATGTGCTTTGTAATTTGCAATTTCAATCTAGATTCATTTTAAATAACAAATTACCAAACAACTTGAGCTTTAAAAACAAAACATTTAATCTAAGATTGAATCTAAGTTATCATTATAACAACATGTGATCATGTATGCAAAATGTAACAACTAAAATAAAAATGTACTTCAATTATTTTTCTACATATTCATGAAGTTAAATATGTAAAACCATCTATGATTTTTTTAAATGACACATTATCATGTGCAAAATGTACCTAAATATCAATTTTAATATACATGTCTAATTATATAACATTAATACATGTTCAAATGCATTTAACATGTACCATATGTGTTTTGTAATTTGTAATTTCAATCTAGATTCGTTTTAAATAACAAATGACAAAACAACTTGAGCTTTAAAAACAAAAAGTTTAATCTAAGATTGAATCTAAGTTAACATTATAACAATATGTGTGATCATATATGCAAAATGTAACAACTAAATTAAAATGTACTTCAATCATTGTTACATATTCATGAACTTAAATATGTAAAACCATATATGATTGTTTTAAATGACACATGATCATGCAAAATGTACCTAAATATCACTTTTAATAGACATGTCTTAATTATATAACATTCATACATGTTCAAACGCATTTAACATGTACCACATGTGTTTTGTAATTTGCAATTTCAATATAGATTCATTTTAAATAACAAATGACAAAACAACTTGAGCTTTAAAAACAAAACATTTAATCTAAGATTGAATCTAATTTAACGTTATATCAACATGCCATCATGTATGAAAAATGTAACAAGTAAATGAAAATGTACTTCAATCATTGTTGTACATGTTCATAAACTTAAATATGTAAAACCATCTATGATTATTTTAAATTGCACGTGATCATGTGCAAAATGTACCTAAATATCACTTTTAATAGACATATCTTAATTATATAACATTCATAGATAATCAAATGCATTTAACATGTACCACATGTGTTTTGTAATTTTCAATTTCAATTTAGATTCATTTTAAATAACAAATGAAAAAACAACTTGAGCTTTAAAAATAAAACATTTAATCTAAGATTGAATCTAAGTTAACAATATAAAAACGTGTGTGATCATGTATGAAAAATGTAACAACTAAATTCAAATGTACTTCAATCATTGTTACATATTCATGAACTTAAATATGTAAAACCATCTATGATTGTTTTAAATGACGCATGATCATGTAAAATGTGCCTTTCTCAGTATATAAAATTCATCCATGTTCAAATGCATTTAACATGTACCACGTGTTTTTTAATTTGCAATTCCAATCTAGATTCATTTTAAATAACAAATGACAAAACAACTTGAGCTTTAAAAACAAAACATTTAATCTAAGATTGAATCTAAGTTAACACTATAAGAACATGTCATCATGTATGGAAAATTTAACAACTAAATGCAAATGTACTTCAATCATATTCATGAACTTAAATATGTAAAACCATCTTTGATTGTTTTAAATGACACGTGATCATGCAAAATGTACCTAAATATCACCTTTAATAGACATTTACACCTAATTATATAACATTCACACATGTTCAAATGCATAACATGTACCACATGTGTTTTGTAATTTGCAATTTCAATCTAGATTCATTTTAAATAACAAGTGACAAAACGACAAGTTTTAAAAACAAAACATAATCTAAGGTCATCTTACTTAAAACTATATAACAACATGTGATCACATGCCAAATGTAACAAGTATCCAAAATTTAAAATCATTCAATAAAAGTAAATGTATTTCAACTATCCAAAATGTAAAATATGTCCAAAATTTATATCATTCAATAAAAGTAAATATAAAAATGTATCAAATGTTACAAGTATCAAGTTATATAGAAAAATGAATATAACATGTTTAAATTATAAAAAGACTAGATCAAATAAAATGTTGTGTGCATCAATTAAATAGAGAATTTGGCTGCAATGTATTTTCCAATAGCCTCATTGTGCTATCATCTAAAGAATGGGGAACCTACACAACGACTAATTTCATATACACATGTATAAGAAATTTATGTACATGTATTAAAATTAAAATTTAATGTTTTAAAATTGAATGAGAATGTATAACTTCAGAAAAAAACAAAATGAAAAAAAAAAATACATGCAATACCTCATGTAGTTCCCCCTCCATTGTCCCATGTTGGCCCTGCATCAATGCATCCTCCAAGATAAACTGTAAAATATACATATACAAGTATATATATATATTAAAAAATTTCAAATGAAAATGCATAAACTAATGCAATAATATTAAAAAAATGTTAGACAACTTCTTCTTCAAATTATTTGGATGTTCCTATCTCCATCAGACACTCCATATCTAAAGCCCTTGGAGAACAGAAATCATCTCCACAAACCTAAAATTCAAAAATTTTAAAACTGTAAAATAATTCAAGATCTAAATCTCATTTTTTAATAAACTTTCACTTCAATTTATAACTTGAAACATAAGTGAAAATTTGAATACTTGTGTTGGTGGATTATTTGGCACATATCCTAATAGGGAAGAAGAGGATGGCTCCATTGTGAAAACATCGGACAAAATTAGAATATGTTAACATTTAATTATATACATGTGTACACATAATTATTTCTTTTAAAAATGTGTCATCATGACATTGATATAATAATAGAATAATAATTGTACATCAACGTCATGAACTCTTAAAAAAAAACTAGCATTTCCCAAAATATCATCTTGATTGCCAGAATCTGAACCTTGGATCGTGATACTATCAAAATTTTCATTCCAAAAGCGTGTTAGCTGCAAATGGTGAACATATGATACATTTTTGTCATATTAACACATAAAAATAAACATGTATATGTAAATTACAAATTACATTAAAATATTCAACCTAACCATTAACACGTACTAATCCCACACCCTCTTCCTCATGAAGAATTATGTCCTGCCAACGATTACTACAATGCTTTACATATGTTGTAAGCTCTTCAATACTCAAGTTTTCTATCTGATCATCTATTCTATATAAAAAATTAGCATATGCATTATATCGTTCTCTTTATCGATTTATACCAATATCAATTCCACCAAGTCCAATCTGTACATTGTCTATGATGGCATCCTTTGCTTCTCGACTAATTTGAGAAGTGGCATCTATCTCTGACAAAAAAATTTCCACACGAGGAGGTCGACTTACCATTGGTGGCTCAGGGCGAGGCAACTCAGCATTACGCTTAGCGCCCCTACGATCACATAATCGACCTTTCCCAGGACCAAAAAATTTAGAAGGAAGGTCATTATAATTGGGTTTCATTCCCAAAAATAATTCTGCATAAAATAATTTTACAAAATAAACAGGAACCTCTTCATTCCATGGTAGTATTCCATAGGTTGCAATGTGCCTATCATACAAATGGCAACGTATATTAGGGTCCTTTAAATATTGCACCTTTAGCATATTTCTTTTTGGCCCTTATTTGAAATTAGACATAGATTTGTCTATCTCTTTTGTAACTCTTTTTTTAACATCGTCCCATGTATCGAGACCCATTATTGTTTCATTTCTTTTCATCTTCACTTCTACAAAAGTATTAGTGGTTGGCCCAATATTTTTGTAAACATCTACAAGTGTTCTTAGCGAGTGTGTAATTATATGTAAGCTTTGTTGAATCTCTGCAGGGAGTTTCAAATACACAATATCTTTCCTCAATTTTGAATAAAGATGTTCGCACTTTTGTAATGTGCATTGTTGGATGTTTGTTTCCCAAGGTAAATAATCAGGAATTTCAGAATGATAAGTCGTGGTTGGTGTACAACCTTCTTCTTGAATTAAGCAATCTGGCCTATATCCTTTTCGAGTAACATTTTCACCCTTCACGTCAATATAAAAATTACGTATAAATAAAAAAACACGTGAACGAATTTGTACAAATTTTCTTTTTAACCATAAAAAAATTATATAAATAATTTAACAAATAATAAATAAATGATAATAATATTCAGATTGATGGACACCTCTATATGATAGAGCAACATCATGCCCACCCGAAGATGGTTGAGAACTAGCATGACCACCCATTGATTGGCCACTACCCATTGGTTGAGAACTAACATGAACACCCATTGACTGACCACCAAGGGAATGTGTACCACCACCACGACCCTCACGCAACGAGAATGAAGAATCATAAAAAATATGAATTTCTAATCAATTCAAACACTACAAGAAAAAAGGACATTGGTGAGGGGAAAAAATGGTCACCATCAGCTCATTGGTGAGGGTCAAAAGATCCTTCTCACCAAAAATTGAACGTCACAAAAGGTAGTGTCGCCGAAAGTATAGGTTTTGTGGTGACATTCAAGGTCCGTCACCAATAATGATTTATAGTGACCGTCACCATTTCATATGAGCAATGGTGACGGACAATAGCCTTCGTCACCAAAAAACTGAATGTCACCAAAGGTGGTGTCGCCAAAAGTATGTGTTGTGTTGACATTCAAGGTTTGTCATGAATATTGATTATAATGACGAATAGTGACCGTCACCATTTCATATGAACAACAATGATTTTTTGTGATGGAATTTTCATGGCCGTCACTATGGGTGCATATATATGGCGACGTTCATTGACCGTCACCATAAACTCATTAGTGACATCAAGGTCCGTCATGAATAATGACTATAATGACAAACAGTGACCCTCACCATCTCATATCAATAATAAAGATTTATGGTGACGGACCTTTAATGGTTGTTACTATTGATGCATATATATGGTGGCATTCGTTGACCATCACCATTTCATATTTTGGTGAGGGTTGAAAAATGTCACCATAAGATCATTAGTGATGGTAAAAAGATCATCTGTCACCAAAAACTGATCGTCTTCATTCCCTATGAATATCAAGGCACGATGGAATTGAACCACCAACCTCCTGCTTATAAAGCAGGTGCTCTTCCATTGAGCTAGCACCCTTTAAATAATTAGACTTTAAACTAGAAATTACCCCTAAAGGTGCAAATATACACCAAAGGAATAGAAAATCTAAGAAGATCAAAAGTTGCTAGAAATAATATGTTCAATATACATAATAAAAAGACAATAAGAATAACTTTTGATATAATCTAACAAAGCATGTACTACGTAGGAGAATAATTGGAAAGCACAACTAGAAATTTGAATCACAACATAACAATATAAAAGAACATGCAACAGGAAAGGAACAACTCCATAGTTTGAGAAATATGAACAATCCATGGGCATGTTCTTATATATTGATATAGATAACGAAATAGAAATCTAGATTTATGAAATTCAAGTATCACACAAGAATGTCTTGAAAAAATATGAATATGTAAAACAATATTTTTTTCATTTGGATTTACCTTGCAGACCTCGGGAAAAAATTTCCACAGAAACAGGCACTAAACATAACAACATGGACCTCAAGAGCAATTGTGCAGGGGATAAAATATGAAGGTAAAGCACTAGAGAAGTATTCAAAGAAAATTATGAAAAGCGTATCTAGAAATGACTGAGAACCCTCTGAAGTAAACCACACATTTATCATCATGACTAGTACACTTGCAAAAAAAGATCAGAATAAATTATGAACTATTCCACCAAAAAACAGTGAATTTTTCCACTAAAATACAGTTTGAAATTAATCACTAGCATGACGCTAACTTCTCTACAAAAATAGGGAAGTTTCAAGACAATGTATAATAGCTTGCATGGCAGTCGTGTTGATAAAACCTTCCAAGGAAAAATACCACAACAGTCAACAAGAGTGCCATGAAAGAAGTGGCTCCTAGGAACCTCACTGAAAACAATATTTATGTAAGGCAGTCATCTAGATCAAGGGTCATCATTCAATAATCAATATGGAAACATGTGTTGACATTTTCTAATGGAATCCTCTTTGGATTCACTAGTTAGGAAGAAAACAAAAGGTTTCATCAAGAATTCTAACTTACAAAATTTTGGAATTTAAATATGTTGACATATTGATGAAGCAAATCAAGAAAATGAAACTCTTTCATTCTAAGGAAACCTATTGCAGGATGACTCAAAAGGAAAAGAATGAGGTACATGTATATATATGTTAACACTAGATGTTATGAAGTCATGCCATGTGGTTGCAAGTAATATACTTCTATCTTTAGAAGTATGATCAAAATATAAAGCAGAAACTCTTCTGATGCACAGGTTGCCAAAAGGGCATGATCTACACTAGATGAAATCGACATAATATGTCCTCATATGGAATATGAGGTGGTTGTACATTATCAAGGAACTGCACAATGGAAGTTCCTGGGAATGAAATAAAACTGTTGAGAAAGAAAAATGAATATATCATGGGAAGTACAACCATGGAAAGAAGCAATCAACATCCAAGGAAGCTAAGAAGACTTGACTAGGAGATCTCCAGGGAAGATATGTGGACTCAAATAGAAGTCTGAAAAAGATAGAGACCCTTGAAAATAAATATCTTTAGGAGATAAAAAAGGATGTCGATGCATACAAGAAGAATCTCATGGTGAAAGATCATCACTAAGGTAAATTTTGATTTAAGTATTCATATTTATAATTGAATAATATCTGATCAGCTTATTCAGGGTAGCCAAAGGGAAGTATATGTCTTCCATAGGTTGATACCCATATTGCAGGATGTAAGATCCTTGGAAGAAGTATGGTTCGAAGGAAAGCAACATGATATGAAGGTAGACCAGATGAAATATTGATGGATCACTTTCGGACAAAAATGAAAAGTGATGGGTGATTTGAGCCCTAATGAAGATATCCCAAAGATGAAGACTCCTCAAGAATGAAGAAATTCATGACATCAAAGAAAGTAGTTCTTCATGAGTAGCTCGATGTTTTCATCATTGCTGCTACAGGTCCCTGATTAAGAGGGGGTTGGTAATAAGTTTCTTACCTGGTAGAAACTTGAAAGCAAGTCCCTAGGACCCTGGACAATTCCTTGGCTAAGAGGGAGCCTTGAAAATTCCTTGGATAAGAGGGAGCTTGAGAACATTCCTTGATAGGAATGGGTATGTCCTCCCTAATTAAGAGGGAGAGATAGACGTATCATTCTAGTCTTCCCCTGGAAGACAGAATGTGGGATTGGATAATAATTTGGCATTTGATACTATTTTGGGGATGTATTAGGGTATCCAAGGTAAGAGTAGTCGTGAAAAGACAGGTATTCTTTGAGGATTATCTATCCCCCAAAAGAATAGTCCTATGAGGTCATACTCGGTGAACATGCGGGTGGAGTATGTACCTTGGAGACAATAATGAAGATGTCTATAATCATTTATCTCGCCAGCATTGTAGTTCGTGGTCTCGTGAAGAGATGGAGCTGTTAATCAAGGCCTTGCACTGTGACAAAGTTGGTTAATAAGATGCTATAACAGATGGATTACCAATCAAATTCTTCTTATGAGATTCTTTAGATTGAGAGTGACCATGTACCATTATGAATACCTCCCTAGTTAACAGGGAATGTTGGAACGTGTAACTAAGTTCGATCTTCATAATGACTTGTAATTATGAATTTATGTAATGAAGAAGACAAAGATAATAAAATGTATTTTGTAATACTTGCTCATCATGGGTTTCATGAGCAAGGAGTTTTTTATTATAGGTCAAAGACTTCTTCTTGATGTCTTTTAGGGGTTTGTCATATTGTCATAAATATATATAATTTAGACTCATGTATATCATGTATATGAATTGGTGTTACACTTATAAAGACAATTTATTGATGTAAATGTATGCCTTCAAGACATTGTCAATATGCTCTGCAAGTCGGCTTAAAGATGGTGAATATTCTCCTTGATGAAGTCAGCTTACACACAAACCTCATGTCAGCCTACAAGCTAAAGCCAGTCACTATATAAAGGATGATGCGACCTCATTATGGTGTAGGCCATTTCAATCATGTCTGTGATAGAAGAGCGAAGTTTGGGTCTACATTGCCCAAGAGTTTAAGCTAAGTGCGGGAAGAACAAAAGAGCAATACTTACCTTTGTTCGAGTCTATACCACCTTGCACATTTCGGACTCTAGAAGGTTATCATAGAAAATATAAGTCTACTGCTAGTGTGTAGAACGTAAATTGAAGAAGGTAATACAATCATGAAAGGATCTGTTGGGTTCTATGATTGATGATATTGAACTAATATGAGGAAAAACATCAAATAATCACAGGAAGCCCTAGGACTAATGCTTCTGTATTTCAGTATACTAATGAAAAGAGATGTGAGCTTATTCATTTCTAGTTCTTTGGAATTTTGTGACTAGGTCAGCTTAAGTGTATTTGTTTGTTTTTTTTTTTTTTAGTTGTTTGGGGAAAAAACTAATCAAGTGGATCAAAATAGAACAAGAAAATGAGATCAAATGGGCTATGGGGTCAAAAGCAAGCCAAGGATGTCAAGACAATGGGTAGAGTGTACTGTAGGGCCAATTTAGTATAGCAAATGGATATTTCAGGTGGTTTATGAAGTGAAATGAACATCAAGTTTGTGCAAGACAAAGGGATATTAAGCATAAATAGTTTAAACAACAAGCATTCATGTGGTAGGGCTAACCATTAATCACTATGAATCAAACTCAAACTGATAGATGTATAAAATAAACATTCAGGTGATGCATAGAAGTATAAGACCCTCTAACTTTGGGAAAATCACCTTCAGTGGTTGAGAACACATGTAAGACAAACCAACAGCTCAAAATGTGGAAAGGAAACTCCTAAGCAACACATTCAATCTGATGAGAACTTTGAAATAATTCTGCAAGTATAGGTAGAGGGCAAGCTTGAAACAAGACCTCTCTGATTTAACCTAGATAGTCAATACTTCAAAGGAGATTTCTTTAATGAGGCTTAAATAGCTATGAATAAGCAGGGCATACCATGAATCAAACAAGATAACATGTCATATTAATCATTAAGGAAATAAATAACAAGTTCTTAGTGGACCAAAGGGCAGTTAAGAATCCTTTGACATGACTAAGAAAGATGAAAACATAGAAGCTGTAATGAATCAATAAATTTGATGAGCCTCCATGGGCATACCTCAAACTATTCTTTACTGACCTACATCAAGCAAGAAGCATGGATACATATGTGAAAAACTATGAAAACATAACTGAAAATAAGTACAATACCATTTACCAAGCCATGGAATCTTGCACGTAGATCCTCTCCATCATCTAGGCAAGCAAGTCAAGTTAGTCACTCCATAAAACAAGTTTGATCATCAAAAATCATAACATATATTGCTATAAGCTCAGTCAAGTTCTTAAGCTCTTCAAAGTCTAGCTTGTTTATCAAATCTTCAACCAAAAATATTACAATGATTCTCCATGAGTTATATAGGAGAATGAGAAGATAAGCTTCACAAAACTGACTAGAAGCTCATAGGCTAAAAATTAATATCTGATTTTGTCCTTGAGGCTTTGCAAAGCCCAAGGCACAAAATATCTTCAAAATATCTATAAAATACTAAAAAAGGAAAAATTATTGACTTTTCATTACTGAAAATGGCTAAAAAAGGCCTAACACACATTTGGATAAGCCACTAAAGAAAACTGCCTTTTTGCCAAAATGCTACAGGAACGTAGCAGCAGAAAATTCCCTGTTTTGCAAACAACTTTTGAGGGACCTCCTGATGTCTAAACGAGGCCTGTGACATCTCATTGGAAAGCCCTGGATGTATAGTTTCTGAAAATACTTGATTTTTCCCAAACCAATTACTGGAAGTATGTCAAAAACTGAACTGAGTGAAAAAAACCTGAAAAGTAGCCTTTGTTGATATGCGAGGCAGAAAGTCAAAAAATCACATTTTTTCGCCTCTTTGGGGAATCAAAAGACATCATTTGGATTTGAAATTTTCTGAGTAGATGCCCTTGAATTTATTCCATCCAACCAAATGAGTTTCAAAAGCTTAGAATTCTCCTAGCACCCATGGCAGCGCCTTGAAAAATGTGCAAATAGGCCCAAAAATGTCAAAAAACAAAATCTTGTCAAAATTTGCTCAATTTTGGCGAGCAAGCCCCTCATGGGTTTTCAGAAGCATGTAGAGAAGCTGAGGCCAAGATTTCGAGTGCTAATGTGGCTTTCTCCACTTTTTCTACCGGGCACCTTCTTTGGGCAGTTTTGAGTTTTTCTTGTGCAACCTTCAATTTCTTTCGGGCAAATTGATTTAGCTATTTGTAGTGCCTGGTCATCTTCTTTTGTAGGCTCAAGTCTCTGTTAGTTTTCTCTAATTTATCCTCCAAATGCTTGTTGGCCCTTTCAAGCCATGATTCTTTATCATTCTCAATTTCTTGGGCTAGCAAATGAGTGAGAGGATAAGATCGGACAAGGGCTGCCTCTTCTTCTTTCTTTTTTTCCAAGTCTCTCTTGAGACCCATAGTTCTAGGCCTCTTTCTCATTCGCTGCTCTTCTTCTTCAGTATCATTGAATTCACCCATAAGCTCTTCAAACTTGACTTGTGCTTTGGAGGCTTCCCTTTGGTACTTGAAATCTCGGGCCTCAAAAACTGCCATTTGACCACTCATTTGTTTGTTTTGCATCTGTAGAACATGTATGAAGTCTTTTGAGCTTTCTAGATCAGCTTGTAGGTCATGAATTTGGTCTTCTCTATTTCGCAAAAGAGCCTCAAGAATTCTAGCTTCATTATTGCTATCATCATTGTCTATCTGTATGATATCAAATTCTCTTTCCTTTTCATGACTACTCTCCTCTTTTTCTTTCCCCTTGCCTTGGATAGGCTTCTTGGTCCTCTTCCTCTTTGGTAATTCAACAATTCTCTTCTTAGGCAGTTTGCCTCTACTCCTTAGCACTCTTGTGACATTGCTATTCACTGCTAGAGTGGTCTTCTTCTTTGTTGATCTAGTGTTTCTAGGCTTAGCCACTTTTGGAGGAAGAGTCATGGCCCCTTGCCTAGAAGAGATAGCTAGCACATGCTCAACTTGTTCTTTTACCTTGCTACTTCCATCATCATCTTTGTCACTGTTTTCTTCTGTTTGAAGATTTCCTTGTTTTTCTTTATCATCACTATGCTCAAGGTCACTGATTTGGTCTTTTTGCTCCATGCTGCCCTCTTTGGAATGCTCACTGTTTGGTGTTTGATCGTCATCATCATTAATTGCTTGAGGGCTATCTTGTTTCTCATCATAAGTGTCTTTTTGAGGACTGTCATGACCCTCATCATCACTATTTTGGCTGCCACTTTGTATGTTTTCTTGAGGGCTGCCTTGTTCATCTCTGTCCCTATTTTCTTCATGGCTGTTGTGCTCTTTACCTTCACTATTTTGTGCCTCAGCACCATCATGCTCACTGCTGTGTTGGCTGCCATCATGTTCCTCTTCATGACTTCTGCGCTCGCCATCAATTTGTTCATGCTCATCATCACCTTGTTTATGCTCACTGTCATGCTTAGATTCTTCACTTTGTCCTTCTTCATCACTAGTTTGCCTCTTGTCACTTTGCCCTTCTTCACTACTAGTTTGCCTTTTCTCTTCTTCACTCTCAATCATAGGAGATTTTTGTTTTTTAGGAGTGGATTTACTAGAAGAAGGAGAAACATGATGAGTGGATGGTGAAGAAGGTGCATGAGATGAAGAGGCAATGGCAAAATCAGGATGGGAGATGAAAGAGTCCCAAGAAACTCCCTTTTTCTCAAGTTGATGGAGAATGATGATCTTGATAAGGGAATGATGAAATAGACAAGCTTGTTGTTGAGCTGAGGGCTTCTTTTGGACAGTAGAGGCCATCTTGTCAATGCTTCTATAGAGGAAGAAAGGTAGGTTCAGCAATTGAGTTCTTGTGAAATGCATAAGAAGCCTGATATGATAGGCATAAATCCGGGAAAACCTCCCTTCACAAGTGAAATACTTCATGATGACTTTCATGAGAGGGGCATAGTTGGTCAACAAGTGAGAAAAAGGGAAAATGGCTTGGCAAGCATCTTGATGGTATGGTTTTAGAAAGGGTTTGTAGTGATTCAGATCTAGGTATGTTTGTTTGAACCACTTTTCTCCGATATCGAAGATCTTAGTAGCTTTGGAGATAGCCCTAAGAGAGAGTTTGAAATCCAGATCTGCTAGATGGACATGCTTCCCTTGTAGCCTTAACGCAAACAAACGTGTCAAAGGAAGGTGACTTTTTACCTCTTAGACTTTTTGGCAAAATTCCAAGCACCCTACTTCATGAAAATTAAAGAGTACTGAAGGAGATTTATTCACTTCCTGAGTTGTAATTGGCTCATACCTATTGTGATACCCACTCCTGCTGTCTTTCTTTGGAGGCATTTTGCTTCTGATACCTTTCACTGACTTACCAAGGCAAACTGTTCAAATGATCACTGAAAAAGGTCCTCAACAAAAAACACCTTTTCCTCTTTGCAAGACTAAGTTTGTCTTTAGTTGGCCAACAAATTTTGTTAAGTGAAACAAGCTCCCTTTGTTTTTGAGAATAAGAACTCTTCCCCCTATTCACTGTTTTTCTTTGTCTTTTTAATTAAAGAGGGGTACCCTTGAAAAACACTATTTTTCTCCCTTGAGTAGTCACTTCTTCTCTTTGATGATTACTGTTTTATTAAGGCTAGCAAAACAATCCTTTTTGGAGGAAGATCATTTTGTTTTATCAAAACAGTAGTCTCCCTGTCACTGATTTTAAAGGCCTTCTAAACAAACTCTGTCTCTCTTTAATGATCACTGTTTCTCTGTGTTTTTTGAGCAGATAGGCTACTTTGAAAACAACAATGTTTTTTCCCTTTTGAAATATCCCTGACCCTTTGATGATCACTGTTTTCTTTCTAGGCTAGCAAACAATATAGGTTTTGAGAGCAACTGTGCTTTAGCTAAGAATCAGTTCCAATCTTGTTTTCCTTAACTATTCAAAACAACAAGCTCCTTGACAATCAAACTTCCTCTGTTATCACTGCTTCTATCCTTTGTTATTCACAGTAAGAAGACCTCCTTTAAACTGACAAAAACCCTCTATTCCCCAATCACTATCTTCCTTTGTAGTTATTTGAAACAAAAAAGGGCGCTCTTTGAAATCACTGTTTTAAGAAACTGAGCAAACCCCTTGTAAACTGATCAGAACTATTTCACCCAATCACTGTTTCTTTTTGATAATCTTTAGCAGGCAAGCTCTTTTGGATGAAGGTTAGCTAACTTCTTGACATCATACTTTCAAGAAAAATTTTGGGCCCAAGAGATGTAAATACCTTTGACCAATGTGTTTTTGCTGTGTTTGGAGGTGACTTCTTGGTTGGAAACTTGACCTTGGCGCCTTTGAGAGTTCCTTTGAATATGGGCCCAGATGGGCAGAAGACGCGTTCAGAGTTGGTTGATGGCTGGGCGGGTCTGAACGGGCGTAAACGCGCCGCGCTGAAATAGTTGGGTCGGCCCTAGGCGCCGGGCACAGGTGTGCCGCGCATGTCTACAGGCGCGCCGCGCCCTTCGCAAAAATACACTGTAACCGCCTACAGGCGTGCCGCGCGATCACACAGGCGTACCGCGCGTCCAAAACACTGTGAATGCTCTTAAAAAATGCTCTTAAACTACTTCTCTTGTCTTGACTTGGGTTTGCATAATGATAAATGACAAGTGGTTGAGCTCCTTCATATTTAAAAAACCAACGTTTCCCTCATTTCATTTAAAAAAAACAAACTTCTCCTTTATTGCCTTTGTAAACTGCGCTTTGCAAATATGAATGCCTTCGGTCTCTTAACTCTGTCTATTTAGTAATTCTTTTCTTAAAACACCATATCATACCTTAATGATTTTATAACCCCTTGTTTGTCACAACATTTGTGATGAAAGGGAAATTATAAAACTATGCTATTCTTTGATTTGTCTACAAAGGAGGTTATCTCAAAAAACACTGTTGCAGCCTTTTTAATGGCCTTCAAACCTATCATGAGGCCTTCTACTTATCTGCTGATGGAGGTCCTGCAAACCATAAAACCTCATTGATTTCAAAATTGTGACCCTGTATCTTTGAAGAGGCTTATAAAAATACTAGCACTGCAGCCTTCGAAACCCTTATGATTCCATTGTTTTATGAAGTGATGAAGGTCTTTATCCTCTGATTAAAAACATTTCAAAATGTAAATTTCCTGTGTCCTCTAAAACTTTGTCTTTTATCATTTGATGGAAGCACCCTTTGACTAAAAGTGAAATATGGCTTCATCAAACCTTTTAACCCTTTGAATGAGTTGTTTCATGGTGCAAATCTTTTGGAGAGCTGATCCTTTGTTTTTTGTGAAGGAGGCCTATAAACGATGAAAATTTTCACCCTCTTACAATGGGCCCTTTGTCCTTTGACTGAGCTGGAAGTAACCTTCGACGCTCTCCCTTCATTCATCACTTGGAGGAATTATTTCTATAACCATAAGGGATTTGTTTAAAAATAAGAATGCCCTTTTTCATATATATGATCTAGGTGATATGTCTCTTCATGTGAGTTTTCAGAAGTCATTTTGAAAACCAAGCTTGGTCTACTTCTTTGGCTATTTAGCTGAGGCTGCTTTTAGCTAAAAACTCCATCCTCAGAGTATACTTTGAAGGAGGATTTCATAGATAGAAGAAACATAGGATTCTTAGCACCATTGTGTCACTTTTAGCTTTTGATGTGGAAAAGGCCTTTATCCCATAAACTCTTATTGACTCATTAGTGATTTTCAATATTTCTTACCAAAGAGACCTTTCTCAAATAAATCACTTAATCCTGCTATGCATCCTCTTTTCATTTTTGGAGGAGGTGGCGCACAATAGCTTCTGAAGTCACTTAAGAACATGTTGGCCCTCTGCTTGTTTGTGAAGGAGGCCACAACAATTTCTTCCTAACCATCTGCTTTTTTGAAGGAGGTTCTCTTTACTATGTTTCTAACCCTCTACTTTTTGAAGGAGGTAATCATTAACACAGGATCTACATCTATTTCAAATCACTGTATCTGGCTCTGTATGCTTGTTTGAAGAGTTCCAATAGGAAACAAAGTAGAAATTGACATTCACTATTGATAAATCACTTGAAAATCATGTTCTCTTGCTTTATGAGGCTTTATCTGAGATGCATATTCATTTTGTAAAATATCACTGAGAACACTGGATCAGAAAAAAAGTGATTTGTATATGGAGAATGCTTACTGCCAAAGTATCATTGAACTGTATTTTCCCCTGACTGTGTTGTCAAAGGTTTATTGAAATCGCCTTTGCCTACTTTCAAAAACCCAGTTTCAAGGTAACATAAGAAGCAGTTGTCTTCTCATGCCCTACATGATGATGCTCTTTTGAATATTATGCAGTACTACTGATCAGCATTACTTAGTCCTTGTTATTAATTTTGGCTTTATGAGTGATCTTTGTTCCTCAAATAGCCTTTAGGTTTATACATGTACACTTGCTGCTCTTACTTACTATACTTTACTTGCCTTGATGGAAAACTAAATCAGCATGAAGGACCTGTTGGAATTTTCCCTTTTGACCTTCTTTGTACATTGATCATCATTTAATTACACCCCTGCAGAGATGTAAAAACAGATGCTATGAACCTTTGTGGTAAAACACAACCCCCCATTTTTGACTTTTTTCTTCAAATAATGGGGACCCTTTCTAATTTTCACTAAAAGCGTAACACCAGGTTTTATTTTATTTGATTATCCTACGCGATTGTTAATTTTTCATTTTTCTTTGAATTCTTATTTTGATTGCTTTGTTAGAATTAATTTTTTATAAGCCTCCCATTGACGCTTGTTTCGCCTCATTTGGTCAAGCTTGGTTTAAAAATGGTACTCCTTTGAAGTCCCATCATTGCTCCCAAGTACGGGTTAAAAATGCTATTTTTATTCTTTTTATTTATTTTCGGAGTAGGCGCGTTTAGAAAAACTTAATATTAAAAAATATATATTATTAAATTTTTATTTTTTTAATTTTTTTAATTTTTTTAAATTTTTTTTTTAATTTTTTTTTTCGAGATCGGGATCGCGGGATCGCCGGATCGCAAATTTCAGAATCCGTCGCAGATCGCAGATCGCAAATTTCAGAATCCGTCGCAGATCACAGATCGCAAATTTCAGAATCCGTCGCAGATCGCAGATCGCAAATTTCATATTCGTCGCAGATCGCAGATCGCAAATTTCAGATTCGTCGCAGATCGCAATATCGCAAGATCGCAATTTTGCAATTTCGGATCCATCGCAATTTTTCAATTTCGGATCCATCGCATATCGCAATATCGCAATTTCGGATCCATCGCAATTTTTAGAATATGCACATTTAAAAAACCCCCATCCAAGGTTCTTGCGATATGCGATGTGTTAAAAATTTTTAATATAAAGTTTTTTTTTTTTTTCTTTTTTTGTTTCATCCCTTATGCCTCCCATATCTCCACCTCACTCACCCTCACATCACCCTCACCTCACACTCCACTCACCATATCCCTGCATAATCTCACGTGGATGAATTAATGGGTTTAGATTGATTTCAATGGTTTGTTTTATAGGTTTTAGGTTTGGATTGATTCCAATGGTTTGTAAATTAATTTTATATTTTTTATATTATAATAATTATATTATAATTATAATATTTATTATAATTTTAATATAATTTGAACTATAATATTAATCATATTTAAATTAACGTTTTTAAATCATTTGTATATTAATTTAATTTTGTAACTGAATTAATTGTTAGTTAGTTAATAATTAATTTAGAATTAATTATTAGATAATTAGAATCTAATTTAGGATTAAATTTCTAATTAAGAATTCTGATTTTTAGCCCAGCAAACAGAATTTCCAGATTTATGCCAGATTTGACTCATCAACTTTGGAAGCTCATAGATTGAGTTATACTTGACCAAATGAGGCCCAGGACGACTCATTGGAAAGATAAAATCAAGGAGAACATTTTTGAGGAGGTTTCACTAACAGATTTGATGATTTATTGGGTCAAAAATCAGGCAGAAGATCAAGCTCCGAATTTCTAAAAATAAAATCAATTTTCTGAGTTTTGTTTTCTTCATTTTCATTTGCCCAGCCTCTTCTAATTGCAGATTCATGCATCAATATTATTCTCGGTTAATTAAGATTGTTATGAGTATCAATAAGAAGCTCAAATTTCCTTTTTATTTATTTAAATAGAATTTGATTGGATTTGTTTTAAATGTTAGAAATAATATTTGGATTTTATTGCTGCATCTTAATTCATTTTAATTTCTTTTTGCAGGAAAAAAAAATAGAAGGGATATTAAGGAAAAAGATTTCAATCAATGAGAAGACTCCAACAATTAAAGATTGGAATTTTTTGAGCAATTAAAGTTGGATTGGGCAGATTTTTCTTCAACAAACTCTCTTCTAAAAATACTTTTGGGAGGATTATAAATTGCAGATGGCAAAATGTAAAAAGGGGTTGCTCTCCTCTACAATTCTAGACTTCTAAAAGCATTTCTGTAATAGGAATTTAGAGTTGTAGATGGGGAGGAGAGAAAATTTCAGATCTGAACATTAATGAGGGTTTATTCTTTATATCTTGAATTATGCATGATGGGCAGAGTTTGCATTTCTGCAGCTCTAGTCTTGAAAGCAGAAATTCAAGTAATTTAAAGTACTGTTAGAGACCAGGATTAGAGAAGCAGATTCAATTAACTGGTATTTTTGGCATTTCTGTATCAAATACCAGTTTCATTTTTATTTTAATAAAATTGTTGTTTCATTTTATTCATGTTTTTGCATTTCTGTTGATATGGATAATTTGTTTCAAATTGTTAAGTATCTCTATTCTTATAGATTTAACTCTGATTTCTCAGTAACGATTTGCTTAGAAATATGTCTTACAACACTGATTTTTTAAATAATAATATGTTGTGAATTTCTTCCACATATTATTGTTTAATTATTGGCTTGATTGATTTGATAATCAATATCATTTTTGTGAATTTCTTCCGGAGTGTTGTTGATTTATTATTTCAGTCAAATGGTCTCAATAGAATATGTTTTGGTACTCACAAATGTGAACTAAATTGAATTTCTTCGTTGGTTTGACATTAATTAAAAGCCAGACATATTTTAATCCTCATTACTTAATTATCTTGCTCTTAGTTGGGTTATATTTTCATCTACCTAATTGAGATAGGATTTAGATTAGTTTCTTTTTGCTTGCATTATAGAATAAGTTTGCAATTAGATTAAATTTACATTCTTTTAAGTCCTCTTCTCAAAGAGGCAAAATCTTAGTTGTGGTTTGGCTGAACCCAAATCAGCTTAAGGGTCATTCTCTTGCCTGATCAGCAAGAAGAATTGATCTGATATCCCTGTCTATTGGTAGTTAAGGACACATCATAAACCAATAGTGATAGGGAAAAGGTAACTGGACCTAGTTAAACCAGTCGGAGCCACTATCATAAACGGAAAAGGAACTGTATTAAGGTCCGGACCGGGTGGTTATCCCTCAATGTTGTAGCAGCGATTTTCGAGGCTTCAACATTTTTGACGCTAGAAGGAGGGCCTGAAACTTGTTGTCTGTTGGAGTCTTTTCAATTTTAACATTTTATTTAATCACGATGGCTCCTTTTAAACTTCCAATTTGGAGTTGTATCCATGGACGTGCATCTTCCAATACTCCACCCGAAGTGGTAAGACTCTTGTCTCGGGTAAAGTTTAATGGTGAGAGACATTCTTCTGCTTTTAATCATGTCCTTCAATTTATTCAAAATGTTTCAAATTATGATTTTCAAGGAATTGATGAAGGCATTTTATGCAGAATTTTTACTCTCACATTTGCGGCAGAAGCCAGAAACTGGTGTAGAACTCTTCCGGTTGCCTCAATTCACAACTGGGATCAATTTGTTACAAGTTTCATTTTTAAATTTGACCGCTATGATTATGATCAGGTATGTGATGAAATTGAATATCTACGAAATGAAAATGAGTCTGTTAGAGATTTTAATATTCGACTTCATTTGAATTGTTTAAAATTTAATGTCAAAGATCAACCTATGAAAGAAGAATCACTAGATTGGTTTGAACATAATTATTATCTTCCTCCTATTACCGATCCATATGAAATTAGTTCAAGCTTTGTTCCATCCCCTTCCAATATAAATGAGAATTCCAATTTGGGTGTGCAAATAAATTGTGATGAAGAGGTTTCACAAAGCTTGGAAAATATTTCTAATCAAATGCAAGAAGACAACAACAACAATTTTGGAGAAAGACCTGCATTGGAATCTGAAAGTTTCTCTGCATTAAATTCAGAAAATTAGATTGCAAATCAGCAAGTGCAAGCAACAATCAAAGTAAATAATAGCATGCAAATTGCTGTACAAATTTCTGAATCTTTTCATGATGAGCAAATGCTGAAATCAGAGCAGCAAAGCAATCTTCTTCAAAAAAGCATGAGTACGCAAAGGAATGATTTAGAATCTAAAATTTACAATGAGCATAATGTACAAGAATTCTCAAACAGAAACATTTTTAAATGCATTATTTCAGATTCACATTTTTCCCTTTATCCTGATATTTTTAATGATGATAATTTTTCCCCTCTTGGTGTTAATGATATTTCAGAAAATACAGAGGCTGATCTAAATGAATTACCATTAAATTTTTATCAAGATAGAGAAGAAATTAATGATCATTCTTTTGCCATTAATGAACATGAAATTCTTGTTCCTCCTTGTTTCGATATATTGGATGAGATTGAAGGGAATTCTAAAGAATCTTGTGAAGTCATTTATGATAATTACTCTAACATAGAAGATGTTGATTTCTATTTTTCTCAAGAGAATTCTCATAAGAAAATTCAAATAACATCTGGGAATGAGGAACATTTCAATTTAGAAATTATTTCAACTAATCCTCATTTTAAAGCAGATAATCATCTTCATGATTTCACTATTCAAGAAAATATTCCAATTTATGATTCATATCATGATCAAGCTTTCATTCCTGTTCATAATCATAAATCTCTTTCTAATTCACAAGTTGGAATTCGAAATTACTCAAATTCCATAATTCTAGCCAATCCTTGTGAAAAAGAAATTATTTCAAAACAATCCCAATTGTGCTGTAACATTAGTTGTACTAATAGTGATTTCATTTTATTTTTGTTTCCTCACTTATTTTGTATTAAATCAGATTTATTTTCAGATTTTATTTTTCAGATTTTTGATACATTACACTGGCATATTGAGCACTTTATTATCAAACATTCAATTGATACATTGCCCTGTTGGAAAATTGAAGTTTTATATTATAATCAAAAGCATCAAAAGCTATTTCAATTTCAATTTCAATCAATGCTAATGTTTTATCAAAAGCTTCTATCTTCTCAAAGGCAATATCAACAAGATAATGTATTTTTAGAAATCTGCCAGCAATCCAATTTAATTAATAATTTTCCATTTCATTTGAAAGATTTCCATCCATTTTTCATTAATTCATTTGAAAAATATTTGGAAATTTTTCCTTCATGGAAGATTGTCAATAGCTTAACATTTACACATAACACTAACAGTTTCTTCCAGGCCTTTGAATCTAAAAGCTCATATCCACAATCTGGCCTTTTATCTCCTCTTTTGAACATTTCCCAATTATTAATAGAAATCCATCCAGATTTCTATGATCCAATTGGTATTCAATTGGAAAGAAAATTTCATGAGAAGGAGATTTTAGATAAGCTTCTAACAATAGTTGTACATTCTGATTTCAAGTTTAATTTTCTTAGTTCGATTAGATTTGTATTTTTATTACTAACATTTGAATTGTACATACATGCAGGGATTAAAATGAGAAAATGGTTACACTGGAAATATGACTATACCTAGTCATTTTTCAAGTATATGGTTAGAATAGGAGTAGAGTTAATGTAGTTAATTTATTTTCAACAGTTTTGTAGATTAAAAATAAAACAAAGCAATCAACCATTTTCATACATGTTGAGTGAAAACATTTTCTCCCAATCAGAAAATTTTAATTCTTGCTTTCCTTTTTAAATTTCTTACAGCAATACCTCTACTCTGTCTATTTTGAATAATCTCTTGATTAAATTCAATTAAGGTTGCACTTGGCATCAATCGCCTCAAAGCCACTTTTCTTAATTTCGGGATTTCCTTCTAAGATTTTCTTTTGAAATTTATATGATAAAGGTTTTGAGGATATAAAAGCTTCATGATCTCATTATCCCATGAAATGTATGATTGTCTATGATAAGCTTAATTCTGAATCAATCATTATTATTCAGTCTAACCTTTCGTGGTAATCATATGAAGTTCATAATATCCTCCTCGAAATTTGTTAAACTGACCTTTAGGATGTCCATTTTGCTGTGTGCACACATTCAAATCTGTTTTGACATTTTTCCACAATTAGTGGCTTTATCCCATTCAAACCTTTAGTTTATTATTTAATGCTGCAATATGCATCATATTCATTTACTAAAGGCATTATTGAATAGTCACTATAACAATATAGATTTTTCTTAAGTCAATTCAGAATGAGCAGAGGTAATAAATTGTTGTTTCAATTCAAAAGGGAAGACTATTTTCATATTTATTTCTGGTAAATTTTATATTTCCTGAACATGAACAAGCAGATTTTATTTAGGTTGATTGCTCACTCCGATTTAGAATAAATAATGAGATGATTTTGAACAAAGTCAGAATTTTGATAAATCGAAGGAAGAATTTGAAGATTCAATGAGGTTTTCATTTGTTTTCAAAACTTGAAGTAAGCAGCAAACCCAGTTCAAATTGGCAACAGGTTCAGGGAAATTTTATTTGAGACTCATTAGAATTTGAGCATTCTTTAACTTTGTTTTTATTCATTTGGGAAACCCAATCGAAATTAAAAACAATATCATAAGATTTCATCGGAAGTAGCTCTTAGCAGTTTTGATAAAAAATTGTTCATAAAAGATCTTTGATGTATTACCTCACTCATATGCCATTGCAATCTCCGGTGTGATATTTTTCAATGCATGCCTCTAAGCCATTAACACTTAATCGATATATGGCATAGCAACAAAGGTGAAGTCTTGCATGATGAAGAAACATGTGATGTGAATCATCCAATACGGCGATGTGTTATTTTAAAAAGTGAGCTTGGGTAACCACTATGGTAAGAAAGCCATTAATGACAAATTTGCGGAATATTCAAATCATTCTGATTTTTCATGTATTTCAGTTTTAAATATATAATTCCATAATTAAAAAGGAATTCAAGACATCTCTATTTTCATATTTTAATTTATTATTTTGGATTTGGTCTTGATTCTGGACAATTTATAAAATCATGGAGTTTATATGAAACTTATAATATTTTGAGAAACATTCATTACTGCAAATTCGCATTTTCATTTTTGATGCATTTCTTTTAATTTCAATTCCCTTGAGCACTAAGCATTCCATTTTTACATTTTACTGCTTGCTTTAGTGTAAATAAAATAAATAATGATTTTGGGTTATAAGATTTTGGTTAGTTTGACTTCTTCATGTTTTTAATGTTAATTAAAATAAGAAGTTAGCTAGTTTGGAGAAACTGATACCTTTCAGGTAAGATCAAAAGCAATCATCCAATGGTAAGATTCATGTACCCACTTTCATTTATTTCCATTTCGTTACTTTAGTTTTAGTTTTTTTTTTCTGATATATAAATTTGTTTTGTAACTCTTCATAAAAGTTTCCAATCCTCCGCCAGATCATATTTTCGAAGTCCATACTCTTCTCCTAGCTTAATTTCAAGAAGCAGCGATAATCCTCGTTGAAACAGCTACACTAGGAAGTTTCTGAACCTTTAATCTGTTTTTTTTTTTTTTTTTTTTTTAAGCATTCATTTTTATTAGAAAATGATTAAGATGATGCTTGGAAACAAAAAAGATTGATATCAGACAGAAAGTATTCATTGTGGTTGAATTTTATCATCACTGCTATCTAAAAAGCCTAAAACACTTACAACCCTGCAAGGTATGAATTTTCTAAATCTCAACATAAGAAGGATTGATTACACAATTATTTTCTTTCTTCATATTGTTGAGACATTAGTATAAACATTATTGTTTGAGTTTATCTTGCGAAACTTGGATTTTCCTTTCCATTTTTAAATTTTCTTCATCTTTAATTCTTGTTGATTTCTTTCTCATTTTAGCATAAGAATTCTTTTTCCTTTGGTTTTCAGTTTTGATTTTGGTGAATTTTCCATGATTTATATGGAAGGCCTTCTTATTACCTAACTATGGTTGGCATACACGGAGAAAAAAATGTTAATAGTCATCTATTAACTTTTTCTTAAATCTCTTAGTAAAGTTTGATTTTCTTATTATAAAGGTAGACATACTTAAGGAAGAGATTACCGATTTAGAGAAGTTGACAAAGTATCATAAAATCTGGAGAAATTTCTTTTTCATCAAAATTGTAATCATTTTGAGATTTCAATATTTTATTAAGATCTTTCAAAGTTCTATTATCAGTCAAGAAAAGTTATTTTTAACCAAGTAAAGACACTTTACAGCAAAGCACCTTTTAACTCTAAAATTGTCATTCTTAACTCTTAAGGAGTCAATGATTCTCCCTGTCCCAAAGAGTCTTATTTTTTTAGAGTATAATCCAGAGATATATTTAAACTTAAAAGATAAGAGGTCTCATCATGAGCCTGCTTACCATGATCATAGGGGAAAAATAGGCTGACATTACCAACACTGCTAAAAAAACCAGGGTAATGGCTTATGATTGCAAACAATTATAAGACAAGGGGTCTCATCACGAGCCAGCTTGTTCAGTCTAATTATAACCAGTGAATGGCATTGTCAACTATCTAGCTACCAAACCAGGACAATGGCTTTTAAGATTTATAATAAAAGAAAAAGAAAAAGAAATAATAATAAAAATAATAAAAATGGATTTATCTCTAGGTCAATAATTCTTAAAGAGATGGGATTCTGAATCATTGATGATTAAAAGGTAACCCTGTCGAGACTATAGATGTTTGCTGGCAACAGTGGCTCTACCTGTGACAAATGAGTATATTTTAAAAAGCTAAGCTGTAAAGTGACCCCTGCTTTATCTCTACAACTAATTAAGGACTGATATAGAGTTTTGAAATATTTTAATTTATGAGGAATTTTAAGAAAAAATACAGTTAGATGATTCTTTCTTTTATTCAGACTAATGAACCTAGTCAAGCATTTTAAGTATAATTCTCTTTTCTTTAATTATTTTTACTTGAATTTTAGGAAAATCTCATTCATATCAAACAGAGATAACTGGTTCTTCTCCCGTGTGTCACCATTGTTGTGGTAAAACACAACCCCCCCATTTTTGACTTTTTCACTTCAAATAATGGGGACCCTTTCTATAAATTTTTGACTAAACGCCTTTTCAGATTTTTATTTTATTTGATTATCCTACGTGATTGTTAATTTTTCATTTTTCTTTGAATTCTTGTTTTGATTGCTTTGTTAGAATTAATTTTTTATAAGCCTCCCATTGACGCTTGTTTCGCCTCATTTGGTCAACTGGTTTAAAAATGGTACTCCTTTGAAGTCCCATCATTTATCTAAGTCTGGGTTAAAAATGCTATTTTTATTCTTTTTATTTATTTTCAGAGTAGCTGTAGTTTAGAAAAACTTAATATTAAAAAATATATATTATTAAAAAATTAAAAAAAAATTAAAAAAAAAATTTAATTAATTAATTAATTAATTAATTTATTTATTTTTATTTTTTTTTAATTATTTTTTTTTTTTTTCGGATCCGTCGCAGATCGTAAATTTCAGATTCGTCGCAGATCGCAAATCGCAAATTTCAGAATCCGTCGCAGATCGCAGATCGCAAATTTCAGAATCTGTCGCAGATCGCAAATCGCAAATTTCAGATTCGTCGCAGATCACAAATTTCAGAATCTGTCGCAGATCGCAGATCGCAAATTTCAGAATCCGTCGCAGATCGCAGATCGCAAATTTCAGATTCGTCACAGATCGCAAATTTTAGATTCGTCGCAGATCGCAATATCGCAATATCGCAAGATCGCAATTTTGCAATTTCGGATCCATCGCATATCGCAATATCGCAATTTTGGATCCATCGCAATTTTTAGAACATGCACATTTAAAAAACCCCCATCCAAGGTTCTTGCGATATGCGATGTGTTAAATTTTTTTAATATAAAGTTTCTTTTTTTCTTTTTTTTGTTTCATCCCTTATGCCTCCCGTATCTCCACCTCACTCACCCTCACGTCACCCTCACCTCACACTCCACTCACCATATCCCTCCATAATCTCACGTGGATGAATTAATGGGTTTAGATTGATTTCAATGGTTTGTTTTATGGGTTTTAGGTTTGGATTGATTCCAATGGTTTGTAAATTAATTTTTATATTTTTTATGTTATAATAATTATATTATAATTATAATGTTTATTATAATTTTAATATAATTTGAACTATAATATTAATCGTATTTAAATTAACTTTTTCAAATCATTTGTATATTAATTTAATTTTGTAACTGAATTAATTGTTAGTTAGTTAATAATTAATTTAGAATTAATTATTAGATAATTAGAATCTAATTTAGGATTAAATTTCTAATTAAAAATTCTGATTTTTAGCCCAGCAAACAGAATTTTCAGATTTATGCCAGATTTGACTCATCAACTTTGGAAGCTCATAGATTGAGTTATACTTGACCAAATGAGGCCCAGGACGGCTCATTGGAAAGATAAAATCAAGGAGAACATTTTTGAGGAGGTTTCACTAACAGATTTGATGATTTATTGGGTCAAAAATCAGGCAGAAGATCAAGCTCCGAATTTCTAAAAATAAAATCAATTTTCTGAGTTTTGTTTTCTTCATTTTCATTTGCCCAGCCTCTTCCAATTGCAGATTCATGCATCAATATTATCCTTGGTTAATTAAGATCGTTATGAGTATCAATAAGAATCTCAAATTTCCTTTTTATTTATTTAAATAGAATTTGATTAGATTTGTTTTAAATGTTAGAAATAATATTTGGATTTTATTGTTGCATCTTAATTCATTTTAATTTCTTTTTGCAGGAAAAAACAATAGAAGGGATATTGAGGAAAAATATTTCAATCAATGAAAAGACTCCAACAATTAAAGATTGGAATTTTTTGAGCAATTAAAGTTGGATTGGGCAGATTTTTCTTCAACAAACTCTCTTCTAAAAATACTTTTGGGAGGATTATAAATTGCAGATGGCAAAATGTAAAAGGGGCTGCTCTCCTCTGCAATTCCAGACTTCTAAAAGCATTTATGTTATAGGAATTTAGAGTTGTAGATGGGGAGGAGAGAAAGTTTCAGATCTGAACATTAATGAGGGTTTATTCTTTATATCTTGAATTATGCATGATGGGCAGAGTTTGCATTTCTGCAGCTCTTGTCTTGAAAGCAGAAATTCAAGTAATGTAAAGTATTGTTAGAGACCAGGATCAGAGAAGCAGATTCAATTAACTGGTATTTTTGGCATTTCTGTATCAAATACCAGTTTCATTTTTATTTTAATAAAATTGTTGTTTCATTTTATTCATGTTTATGCATTTTTGTTGATATGGATAATTTGTCTCAAATTGTTATGTATCTCTGTTCTTATGGATTTAACTCTGATTTCTGAGTAAAGATTTGCTCAGAAATCTGTCTTACAAAACTGATTTTTTAAATAATAATATGTTGTGAATTTCTTCCACATATTATTGTTTAATTATTGGCTTGATTGATTTGATAATCAATATCATTTTTGTGAATTTCTTTCGGAGTGTTGTTGATTTATTATTTCAGTCAAATGGTCTCAATAGAATATGTTTTGGTACTCACAAATGTGAGCTAAATTGAATTTCTTCATTGGTTTGACATTAATTAAAAGCCAGACATATTTTAATCCTCATTACTTAATTATATTGCTCTTAGTTGGGTTATATTTTCATCTACCTGATTGAGATAGGATTTAGATTAGTTTCTTTTTTGCTTGCATTATAGAATAAGTTTGCAATTAGATTAAATTCACATTCTTTTAAGTCCTCTTCTCAAAGAGGCAAAATCTTAGTTGTGGTTTGGCTGAACCCAAATCAGCTTAAGGGTCATTCTCTTGCCTGATCAGCAAGAAGAATTGATCTTATATCCCTGTCTATTGGTATTTAAGGAAACATCATAAACCAATAGCGATAGGGAAAAGGTAACTGGACCTAGTTAAACTAGTCGGAGCCACTATCATAAACGGAAAAGGAGCTGTATTAAGGTCCGGACCGGGTGGTTATCCCCCAATGTTGTAGCAGCGATTTTCGAGGCCTCAACGAGAACCTTTGGAGGCTCTTTCGGTGCTTCATGGAGATTATGCCTGATATAAGCATATTTCTTCAGACAGTGACAAACCTTCTTTTTTACTGATTTGGATCTTTTTTGAACTTCTTCAAAATGAGACAAAGTGACCTCTTAGTGGTGTGCGACCTATGGATAGATCAAGACTTGTTTTGCATAATAGGAACTAATTTAAGGCTGACTGGTAATAGACAGAGGCTTTTGGCTTAGGATATCTTAGCCAAGGAAAACCCCCTAAACACCACTATCTAACTTAGGGACAACTTTGACAGATTCTAAGTGTTTTCTTAGGCATGATCAGATTTTCAAATGACAAGATGACCAGGGATAGAATTGCAGAAAATTTGTCAACTTTTGGATAGCGAATGGCATGAGAAACAAGGGTAAATGACAGGAGATAACTTTCAGCTATGACAATTGTGGACAGGGTTATTTTGCTGAAACCAAATAGGACTTGACAACTAGGGTTTTTTCTCATCATAGGCTGACAAGGGGTAGGAGGAAAAAAATAGTTTTGGGGTGTTTTCTAGATGATGATTGATAGTTTTTGAGATCATCTTCTAGAAAACTCGGCAAAGCTGATGTCCCGATAACGGAGTAAAAAATGCGAGTATTGCGGGATGTGATTAGATTGAAAGGAGGTGTGCTATCGAAGGAAGAAAGTCTTATCATATCTCTGTTTTGGTCTGCAAGTTTATCTCGCATATCTCAGGGAGGCCGAAGGTAATCACAATAAAGAGGAAGGCTACAACATCATGAAGAAAGGCTCGGTCTTGAGTTTCAAATATGTCCAAAGGATGTTGGAAGTAGGCCGAGAAGAAGACTTTAGGAAGCTAAGGATAAGATCAAAGGAAGCCAAGAAGAAGCACACAGTTTGGGGCTACTAGACTAGGGACCGAGCTTCCCTAGTAAAGGTGCAGTGCAATGTAGAAAGAAGAGATCAGCTAGAGAAGCTGAGAAGAGTAGTGACAAGGGTCTTGGAGGCATACTAGTGTCAAGGGTCTATTTCATGGTTATGGTACTCGTCAATGGAAGATCTATAAGAAGAATTTGTTTTGGGTTTTCCTCTCCAAAAGGGAGAGGTTTTGGCCATGGCTTGAAGAGCCTAAACTTTGTGTCTCTTGTGTTTTGATAATTGACTTGATGAAAGACATAATAAGCTAACAAAGATAAGATCTAAGTAAAAGAAGCATAACAAGTTCACAATTAATTATCATGAAAGAGAAATTGAATTAAACGCCCTAATTTCTCAACAAGGTTGATATGCTCTTTACTATCGTTACCTACCCCTTACAGTAACTATGAGGGCTCGAGGGAAAATACAGATAATCATTCCAGCAGTTCTGTCCAAGAATTCTTGAAGCAGAAGAAGATTTAAAAGCTCTTGTTACTTGGATATGAAGGCTTTGGTGCGAGTACAATTTTCAAGCAGGGAAAAATTTCTCTACAAGGGTGAGAATTTTTCACAGGAGGAGTTGCAAAACATCGAACTGATCATACAGAGCAACCTATATAAATACCTTTGCATATTGCTTGAGGGGCGTGAGCATTTTAAGGAGGAAATCTTAGCAGATATGGATGGTTCCAGTGTACATGAACACGTTTATGCCTCAGATGAAAGTGATGATAAAGAAACTGCTCAATGTACTTACTCTCTCAATCCAAAATTGAAACATTTTTCCAATAAGCTTCTGGAAATTATGGCAATGGGGGATTTAGATGGTTTTTTCCCAGCTGCAACATGTGAGTATGCCCCAATAGTTGATGAAATGTGGATGGACCATTTCCTTAAAATACGAATTGAAAAGAGGCAAGTTTGTACCTCTGTGATTCAAGTTGAAGAAAGAAATCAATATTATTGTGATTTGAAGTTAAAAGAAACCAAAACCATGTGGATTTTCTCTGAGGCATTTAAATGTACAAATGATGAATTTACAGACATGTAAAACAAGTCTTATCTGTGACATAAAGGACTGAGCATCTCTATACCTTTGTGCAAAATGAATCAAAATTTTGTGATCTACTCTATGATACAAACTAAAATAATAAGGTACATAATCTATAGAAGGGACCAAAATCATCATTGTGAATAAAAGCCAAGATTCTTATCAATTCCAAGTCTGAAGCTACACTTAATGACATAATTTACATTTGTGAAAAGTCTAAGCATCTCTATGACAAGTAGAACATGTATATTTGTGATCTGGACTATACAAAGGCATACAAAACTTTTTGAATCATCAAGAATCAGAGTTTTGTGGTATCCTGTGCGAAAACTGAGGGATGCTACTTCGTGACAGAATTTATTATGATTATATAAGGCCCATCTCTATGACACTAGAATATGTAGCAGCATTACATCTCTTCATAAGGACTGTGAGGGTATAGGGAATCCGTGACACAAGTTTGTGAAAATAACATCCTTCTCATACATAAAAGAAAGACGAATTTAATTCTTGAAGCCGACCTATTTTATATTGAAAGATAATGGACACTGAAAGTAGCTCAAAGGTATCTTTGTGGCTTATAGCCGAGCTTGAAGGACCAATTAGTGAGATCAATGCGAAGACCAAGTTGCAGAATTGTATGGACAGAGAAGCTCGAATTTAGCGTAAGAATATCTTTTGAAGCAGCCCCAAGAAGTTACAACTTACAATGTAGTTGTACCATACTCGAAGGCAATAATGGAGAACAGGGGAAGCTAAAAGAGGTACATGTAAACTATGCTCAATGTTAATAGTAGTAATGCTAAGATAATGAGCTCTTGAAAGATAGTAATAAGGGTTTGTGTAAATATATTTTAGAAATCACTATTATGATAACATTTGAAGTCTTAATTTGCTAATTTATTTATGATCAAGGAATGAAAATCTCATGTATAGAAGGATTCTCAATAAAGACTCTAGGGCTTCGCAGCTAACTCACTAGTTTAGACTAAGATGAACCCTAGGAACAAAACCCTCTCTAATCATTTCCGTTGTAAAAATTAAATCTAACTCTCGTTAATAATGACACCATGCTAATGTAAGAACTAGGTTAGTGAACAGGTCCAAGATTAAGAGGGAACTAACCCTTCTTCAAAAGATAGGCATTTTACATCTCCTTGATTACAGATATTACTATTATCTTTATACTTTTCCTATTTTTGTTCTTTCATAGTCTTCTAACAAAGCATGCAAGTCAAGACAAGATCTATCTGAGCTTGATTAGCAATTGGAAGAATTGGAAGAACATGGAAAATCTTGAAGATTAAGGAGGAAAAAATAAGCCGATAAAATGAAAACACAAAAGGAAGTTCACTTACAGTTTGTTGGCTTATTTTCTTATCTCTATGGCACCTTAAGCAAAGTATCATAAAAATTCGGTGACATCCTTTCCTTAAAATACGAATTGAAAGAGGCAGAGTACCTCTGTGATTCAAGTTGAAGAAAGACATCAATATTCCTGTGAACTGAGCTCATCAATAAAGGAAGGACCAAAATACTTAATGGCTAGAAAAAGAGCCCTATAATACATGCAAAGACTCTATGGGAGTATCTCTATAAATCAAGGATGAAATTCATATCTCTGTTGTCGACAAAATATTTCGCATAGGTACACATATTTGAGTCTCTATGTTGATTTATGAAGTAAGTTTCTTGTACTAATGTGAATTTCAGAGGCACCTTCTCCTATGATAAGCATACAAGTGATTATCTTTATAATATACAAAGTACTCAAAGAAAAAGCAAATGGATTATATGAAATCTGTTAAAAGAAGACAACCTATTGTGACAATACTTTCAGTGGCAATATGAGCATGACTATGCACTCCTTTCTGAATAAAAAAGACCAAGTGTATTCATGATATTTGTATAGTTTGAGTAACCAAAATACTGTAGCTGACATTTATTACTACAGAGTTCAAAGGCTAGTCTGAGAGTATGAACAAGTCTAAAAATTCCATAATGATTGATGCAATTTTGTTTGGGAAAAAATGAATATCTGAGGTACTGCTCTTCGATCAATACAGAAAGGTTCTGTGACACATCTATGAGGTATCTGAAGCTTACTATAGAAAAAAATATTTGAAGATTCAAGGCATCAATGATGACACCAACATGAAATGATACAAGGTCTATCTAACACTATATAAGGTAGCTTGACTCATTTGGGAGATTATCCATCTTTGACATCTAAAAAGCCCATCATCTTCATAATTAATGCAAATCTGTGGCACTGTGAGACAAAGGATAGAAGTGTATTGTAATATGAAGTTAAAAGAAACCAAAACCATGTGGATCGTCTCTAAGGAATTTAAATGTACAAATGATGAACTTAAAGACATGAAAAACAAGTCTTATCTGTGACATAAAGGACCGAGCATCTCTATAACTTTGTGCAAAATGAATCAAAATTCTTTGATCTACTTTATGCTACAAGACCAAAAGACTAAGTTACATAGTCTATATAAGGGACCAAAATCATCACTGTGAATAAAAGCCAAGATTCTGATCAATTCCAAGTCTGAGGCTACACTTAATGACAGAATTCACATTGTGAAAAGTCTAAGCATCTCTATGAAAAGTAGAACATGTATACTTGTGATCTAAACTATACAAAGACATACAAAACTTTTTGAATAATCAAGAATCAGAGTTTAGTGGCATCATGTGCGAAAACCTGAGGGATGCTACTTCGTGACAGAAATTATTATGATGATATAAGGCCCATCTCTGTGACACTAGAATATGTAGCAACATTATATCTCTTCATAAGGATTGTGAGGGTATAGGGAATCTGTGTCAAAATTTTGTGAAAATAGCACCCTTCTCATACATAAAAGAAAGACGAATTCAATTCTTGAAGCCGACCTATTTTATATTAAAAGATAAAGGACACTGAAAGTAGCTCAAAGATATCTTTGTGGCTTATAACCAAGCTTTAAGGACCAATTAGTGAAATCAATGTGAAGACCAATTTGCAGAATTGTATGGACAGAGAAGCTCTAATGTAGCATAAACATTTCTTTTGAAGCAACCATAAGAAGTTAAAACTTACAATATATTAGTACCATACTCGAAGGAAATAATGGAGAACAGGGGAAGTTAAAATAGGTACATGTAAACTATGCTCAATGTCAATAGTAGTAATGCTAAGATAATGATCCCTTGAAAGATAGTAATAAGGGTTTGTGTAGATATATTTTAGAAATCATTGTTATGATAACATTTGAATTAATTCTTTGCTAATTTATTTATGATCAAAGAATGAAAATCTCATGTATAGAAGGATTCTCAATAAAGACTCTAGGGCTTTGCAACTAACTCACTAGTTTGGACTAAGATGAACCCTATCTAATCATTTTCATTGTAAAAATTAGATCTAACTCTCGTTAATAATGTCACCATGCTAATGTAAGAACTAGGTTGGTGAACAGGCCAAGATTAAGAGGGAGCTAACCCTTCTTCAAAAGATAAGCATTTTACATCTCCTTGATTATAGCTATTACTATTATCTTTATACTTTGCCTATTTTTTCTCTTTCATAGTCTTCTAACAAAGCCTACAAGTAAAGACAAGATCTATCTAAGCTTGATTATCAATTGGAAGAATTGGAAGAACATGGAAAAGCACGCAGATTAAGGAGGAAAAAATAAGACGATTAAATGAAAACACAAAAGAAAGTTCAGTTATAGTTTTTTGGCTTATTTGCTTATCCCTGTGGCACCTTAAGCAAAGTATCATACAAATTTTGTGACATCCTTTCCTTAAAATATGAATTGAAAGAGGCACAGTACCTTTGTGATTCAAGTTGAAGAAAGACATCAATATTCCTGTGAACCGAGCTCATCAATAAAGGAATAAAAAAAATACTTAAGCGATAGAAAAAGATACCTATAATGCATGCAAAGACTCTATGGCATTATCTCTATAAATCAAGGATGAAATTCATATCTCTGTTGTCGACAAAATATTTGGCATAGGTACACATATTTGAGTCTCTATGTTGATTTATGAAGTAATTTTTCTGTACTAAAGTGAATTTCAGAGGCACCTTCTCCTATGATAATCATACAAGTCATTATCTTTATAATCTACAAAGTACTCAAAGAAAAATAAAATGGCTTATATGAAATCTGTTAAAAGAAGACAACCTACTGTGACAATACTTTCAGTGGCAATCTGAGCATGACTGTGCACTCCTTTCTGAATCAAAAAGACCAAGCGTATTCATGATAATTGTATATTTTGAGTAACCAAAATACTATAGCTAACATCTATTACTGTTGAGTTCAAAGGCTAGTCTGAGAGTATGAAAAAGTCCAAAATTTCCATAATGATTGAAGCAAGTTTGTTTGGGAAAAAACGAATATCTGAGGTACTATTATTTGATCAATACAAAAAGGTTCTGTGACACTTCTATGAGGTATCTAAAGCTTACTATAGCAAGAAATATTTGAATATTAAAGGCATCAATGATGACACCAACATGAAATGATACAAGGTCTATCTAACACTATATAAGGCAACTCGACTTATTTGGGAGACTATCCATCTTTGACATCTAAAAATACCATCATCTCCGTAATCAATGCAAATTTGTGGCACTGTGAGACGAAGGATAGAAGTGTATTGTGATCTAAAGTTAAAAGAAACCAAAACCATGTGGATCGTCTCTGAGGAATTTGAATGTACAAATGATGAACTTAAATACATGCAAAACAAATCTCATCTGTAACATAAAGGACTGAGCATCTCTATACCTTTGTGAAAAATGAATCAAAAGTATGTGATCTACTCTATGCTATAGGATCAAAATACTAAGGAACATAGTCTATAGAAGGGACCAAAATCATCATTGTGAATAAAAGCCAAGATTCTAATCAATTCCAAGTCTGAACCTACACTTAATGACATAATTTACATTTGTGAAAAGTCTGAGCATCTCTATGAAAAGTAGAACCTGTATATTTGTGATCTGAATTATACAAAGACATACAAAACTTTTTGAATCATCAAGAATCATAGTTTAGTGGCATCCTGTGCGAAAACCTGAGGGATGATACTTCGTTACAGAATTTATTATGATGATATAAGGCCGATCTTTGTGACACTAGAATATGTAGCATCATTATATCTCTTCATAAGGACTATGAGGGTATAGGGAATCTGTGACAAAATTTTGTGAAAATAGTACCCTTCTCATACATAAAAGAAAGACGAATTCAATTCTTTAAGCCGACCTATTTGATATTGAAAGATAAAGGGCACTCAAAGCAGCTCAAACATATCTCTATGGCTTATAGCCGAGATTGAAGGACCAATTAGTGAGATCAATGTGAGGATCAAGTTGCATAACTATATGGACAGAGAAGATCGAATTTAGCGTAAGCATATCTTTTTAAGTAGCCCCAAGAAGTTACAACTTACAATATAGTAGTACCATAATCGAAGGAAATAATGGAGAACAGGGGAAGTTAAAAGAGGTACATGTAAACTATGCTCAATGTCAATAGTAGTAATGCTAAGATAATGATCTCTTGAAAGATAGTAATAAGGGTTTGTGTAGATATATTTTAGAAATCACTGTTATGATAACATTTGAAGTCTTTCTTTGCTAATTTATTTATGATGAAGGAATGAAAATCTCATGTATAGAAGGATTCTCATTAAAGACACTAGGGCTTTGCAACTAACTCACTAGTTTGGACTAAGATGAACCCTAGGAACAAAACCCTATATAATCATTTTTGTTGTAAAAATTAGATCAAACTCTCGTTAATAATGACACCATGCTAATGTAAGAACTAGGTTGGTGAACAGGTCCAATATTAAGAGGGAGCTAACCCTTCTTCAAAAGATAAGAATTTTATATCTCCTTGATTACATCTATTACTATTATCTTTATACTTTGCATATTTTTGTTCTTTCATAGTCTTCTAACAAAGCCTGCAAGTCAATACAAGATCTATCTAAGCTTGATTATCAATTGGAAGAATTGGAAGAACATGGAAATGCATGAATATTAAGGAGGAAAAAATAAGTCGATTAAATGAAAACACAAAAGGAAATTCACTTACCTCAGCCAAGAAAGAGGGAGAAGTTAGATCTTAATGGATACTATACTACTTGAAGTATGAAAGAAACACCAAAAAATCTTGTGATCAAGAATAAAATTTGACCAATATAGGGAAATATCCTATAGCAAGCTTTTGAAGAGTTCTGATATCGTAGTACTAGCAGTTGATTGGTTCAATCCAGGAACACATTGATTGAAAATATTGATGCTAATAGAGATGCTACTGACGATTGGAAGAAAATAGTATTTCTTGGAAAGGCATATAACTTCTATGGCTCGCCGGAGGAGAAGTAATGTACTCTACCTATAAATGTCATTTACAATAATCCTATTCAAATCTTGCTTAGATTCTAAAAGGTAATGGAATGTGACAATGTTCTAGGGACTAATAATGGAATAATACAACCAAGTCAACTAGTTCAAAGGAAGTTTCAAGATTATAAATCATAATATTTAGTTTTTCAAAAAAAGGAATTTTTCAAGAAAGGAATGTGTCTCAGAATGGCACTAGGGTTTAAAATGTGCATAAATTATTTCTACTATGTATCAATTCATTGGTCGATGATTGTTATCCTACAGTTCTTGCAAATAGCTAAATTGTTTTGGAAAATTCTCTTGATATAAAAATATTTGGTGTAGAGATGTTATTTCATGTTTTATAAGTCATTGTGGCATGAAACTAATTGTGGTTCAAAGGGTTGAACTCTGTATATAAATATGATCGATAAATTATTATTCCCTTTTAAGTAACTTCCTGATTTTTTGTTGAGGTTGTATTGTTTGTGTACTCAACATTACCACCAAGGATTCTAAATCAAAGTGAAACTAGCTTGGACCAACCAGGCCATAGTGAGACCACACATAGCTAAACATGCATAGCTAAGCAACATGGATTTACATTTGAGCCCTTAGCTTTGCCTGCTAAATTTCTAAAAAACATGGGCATGGAAATCTTCTTTGTTGTTTGCAAACTCATTACAACATAAATAGTTGAATTTTAGGCCTGTTTTTATAGAAACGGCTATAGCTTAATGTTAGACCTGACTATATAATCTTCAAGGGAGATTTCAACCCATTGTTGGTATATATTAACTTCTTGGGATTGAAGTCAGCAGGACATGCTAGAAATTGATAGTAGAAAAGCATTAGTGCAGAATCCACTGGCTATAGGGAGCTGTAAGCTATTTCCTAGGATTGTTTGTTGGGCCCGTGTTGTGATGTGTTCGCTTGGGGTATTGATTTTAAGATTGACCTGTGAATAGTATTCATGGAATTAAATTTTGTTTATTTGCTAAAGTGGAATTCTTGGAAAAGATAATAGTCAATAACTTGAACAAATAATCTTTGAATGCAGGCCTAGCCATGAAATCTGTCACCCTAACATTCTTAAAGATGCACAAGGGAATTTTTGATGCTAGCAGTGCAATGTATTTTCTTCACTAACCATCCAGTAATTTGTCTGCTACAAATTTATTTATGTGCCTATATCCATGACAATATTTCAATCCATCAAAAATGGCATTTCAGCTGCCTAGAAGAATATAAAAGGGATTAGAACTTGTAGTAATAAATGTTACCATGTTATCATAAATATTTAAGTGATTATTTAATTAGTTTCTTCATTCATCGGGGCCCTCCCAATCCCATGCCAATAGAATGGGGTACCTCATACGATATATCAAGCCTTGCAAACGTGGGAAAATAGTAAATATTCCAGTGAAAGTGGTTTAGCAATCAAAATTATTCAAGCTTATTTATGTTCAAGGGTTTTCACTATAATATGCGATGGGGAGGAAGAAATATGTGCCTGCTCCTTATGAAATTTTCTCCATCCCAAGAACTCATTTTTAGAGTTTCAATTCCATGACAAGTTGAAGTGAATATCTCCATAAGTGATTTCTATTTATTTTTTTAATTGTGACGAATAAATGATTGACTGCATTCATTATTGGTAGTTCTAAATGTTGTTTCTCGTGAAACACAGATTTCATTAACCTTGCTCAATGTAGAGTCTTCATTATTATCACAAACATACAGCTTTATGATTTTAGACATAAACATAATTACTTCAGGATGAATATTAGATAGCTGCTCTTTCACGGCATCAACCTTTTCAGGGCGCAAAGGCAGTATTATTATTTTGTTTTGAAGTTCACAACCATACACTTCTTGGAGGTCTTTAATGCTTGGATTTAATTTATCCACTCGAGAACGATATATCCATTTTTTGTTCCAGGTGGAGGTATCTCATTAAACCTTATCTTATATCCATTGCTGCATATGTAAGCCTATTTTGTTATCAAGAAAACACTCTTAAACCCAATCCCTGAATATATAAAGGTATAACACATATCATCTCAATAGCCATGGCCCAGAGCTATTAAACCCAGTCTCTGCATATTTTGGAATTATGAAACAAATTTTATCAACAACCGAGGCTAGAAAATGTTCCCAATCACCACAAATTTTATTTTGTTTTCATATCATACTTAAGCTATACAGGTATGACCCAAAGTTTTCATAGTCAATCTCTGCAAATTTAGAAATGTATAGTGAGGTTTATCTAAATAGTCAGGACTAGAAATTACTCCCCCTCATCCCAATTCTATTTTCTTTTGTACATATTTCATCTAAACAACCATGACTTAAAGTTGTTAAACCCAAACTACGCAAATTGAAAAATACATTACAAATTTTATCTAAATAGCCAGGTCTAGGAAAAGATCCCAATCACATGAGTTCTAGTATATTCTCATTAAATATTTTATCTAAATGGCCATAGCCCAAAGCTGTTAAAGCGAAATTTAAAAACTGAGAGATGCACTACAAATTCTACCTAAACAGTTGATTCTAGAAAAAATTTCCCAATTTCCCCCATTCCATCCCGTTTTCAAAAAATATTTCATCTAAACACCATGACCAAAGCTCCTAAATCCAAATTCCATAAATTTAAAAATGCACACCAAATTCTATCTAAAAATACAGGGCTACAAAAATCTCCCAATCACCGCAATTCTATTATGTTTTTATACCACATTTCATCTAATCATCCATGAGCCAAAGCAGTTAAAGAAAAACTCTTCAAATTCAGATACCTAGTGTAAATTTTATCTTAACAGATAGGGCTAGAAAAAGCTCCCAATCACCCCAATTTATATTGTTTTCATAACATGTTTCATATGAGTAGCCATTCCCTGAAGTTTTTAAACTCGATATCTGCAAATTTAGAAATAGATATTACATTTTATCAAAACAGTAAATAGTCAAGGATTGAAAAACCTCCCTATCACCCCAATTTCCTTTTGTTTTATGAGTACAGGTTTTAAGAAATGAATACCTTTCTCGCCAATGTAGCCTCCTTGTCTGCTACCATTCTTGGTAGATCGTCCAACACTGCAGAGAGATTATATGTTGTGGTTGGTGAATCCAAATTCATTGTTAAAGACCGGCAAAGTAGCAAAGGCACCCACACTAGTGACATCTCAAGTTGTAATCATGAAAGGGTTTAAAATGTGCATAAATTCTTTCTAATCTGTATCAATTCACTGGTTGGTGATAGTTATCCCACGATTCTTACAAATTGCTAAATTGAGTTGAAAAATTCCCATTTATTTTGGCTTAGCATCAACTTTTGAATTCTAGGCATGGTAGACATGCTGCAAGATGGATTTTTTTTTCTGTAGGAATCGCTCATGAACAAAGGAGAATCAACAAAATCTTCAACATATTATCACCCACACCTTCGGCTTCGTCTTCCTCCGTGGAATATTGAACATACAACCTCTTGAGTGCCTCATTGCGCTGGTCTAGAAGAGTTTTTAAGTGACATATTCCTTCTATAAAATGAATTCACCATGATTGGAGGCACCAGGAATCCAATTTCTTGAGTTCAATTGAAAAATTCCTTTTGTAAAATGAAATCACCATGATTGGAGGCATCGGGAATCCAATTTCTTGAGTTCAACCAAGTGTATCAAATCAGAGTTGGGATAGCATGGGTGCACCCTTCCTCCTCCTTTGTTGGAAAAACCCTTCAACTCGAGGGAAATAGACGAGGGAAACGAAAAAAAAATTATATTCGAAAAAACAAAAATCCCATGTACTAGTTTTACTCAAAAGCTAAGGAAAGGGGGTTTTGAGAGAGATTATTGAACACAAACTCTACAAGGATTAGGAAAATTTGTTTCCTACTAAATTTTTGAGTATGGTATGGTGGTGTAAAACTTTTCACTAAGTAATGGGTTACAATGGGGTTGGAAAAGATGAGAGTTCAAAGGACTAAATGGCTATGAAGGACACAAAAGCTAAAAAGAAAGTTGAAGAAGTTTTGAGGAAGTAGAGATAACTAATGAGTTGTGGTTGAACTTGATGTGAGCAAATGAAGAAGGTAATGAGGATTTGCAAAAGTAGATTAACTTGGAAGAGAGTATTGAAGTGAGGATGAGAGAGTTGGAGAATTTCAATGGGAAAGGTGAGTTTGGCGGATGGTTGTGAAACAAAGGGTTGATGATAAAATATAGCTCAATAAAGAGTGGTATTAAATGCACCTCAATGAGGTCTAATGAACACACATGAGAGAGGTTACGAGAGATATGTGATACAAAGTAGCAGGTTGGATGCAATGTAGGATGAGATTGCGAATGAGAAAGAATCAAATGAACTAATGGGAAACCATATCCTAAGGCCAACAGAGGATGAGAACCTAGTAGTGGGCATGGCACTAGACAATAGCAAAGTTGGCCTTTTACCAACCCCGCCCCTTATGCTTCTTAAATACAAATAGGTAACACTACACTAGCGTGTTAATAATGGTTCAATTCCACCTCGTAGTCAACTTACTTATGGAGTAACAATAAAAATTAGAGGAAGTAATCTTAACAATAGTGCAAGTTTGAATATTAAGAGTAACACACTTGGGATTTTTAGTTACTTAGAGAAAAAAATCAAGAGTTTCATGACTTTTAGTACCTATGATGCTTTGAATTATAACCTAGGAGCATGTAAGAGAAATAACATTATAGTGATGTACTATTTAAAAAATTTAGTCACATGTAAATGCCTTGGAAAAAAAACATAATGATCCACATACCTCGATATAAAAAAAACCTTAAAAATGTCACCTTTAAAATCTCTTATGTAGTTAGCTCATGTCATTTGGGTAGATATCACAATTACTTATGTAAGTAATTGTGTGATCATATTTTTTATTCTCTTAAACGAACTCTTTCTAGACATGCACCCCATCAACCATAAATCATCCTAACATATACATTTGAAGTAATATAAATCATCCTATGACTATCCTCGAAAGAAATCTCACCCATAGCCTTGGTGATGGTATAAGGCTCGTATCAAAATGGTATGAGCTTCTTATAGGAGTTTGTCAATTTCTCTTTATGCAAGTCCAACCATAACTCGTCACCAACCTTAAACTTATGTGGATCTGAATGGATTGTATATCTACTTATACTTGGAGTTCACAACTTTCTATAAAATATCATGAACTCGTTATTGAATTTGTTAGATACATTCCTCAAAATTGGTTTCTTTGCTTACCTCATTCCAAGTTTGGGAGGTATCTTCATGTGTTATTCCATGAATATAGCTACATCAATTTGTGTCAATTTTTTGGGACCCCAAGCACACCTGAAAAGGCTTGTGGGAAATAGAATTATGAAGAGTTATGTCAAATTTCTGTTGAAAATATGGAAGGCTTTCAACATGCATATGTGGATCCTCACAATTGCATACACTAAGGACATCTACAATAATCATATCGTGTAATTTTTATTTATCAATCTAGGGATGGAAGGCAGTGGATTTGGTCAAGCTTGATGTTGGTCATGGAACAGAGTTTAAACCAGAAAATACCGAGGAACCTACTATCCCTATCAAGAAATATGGTCTTTGGCAAACCAAAATGAACCAAAATATGCTTGAATAAGAGCTTATGAGTGGATTTTGTTTCAACAGCCTTGTTATAGGGTGCCGAAATTCCCGTCCAAAGGAAGTGATCAAAAACAACAAAAAACACATTCTTTACCATACTAGGTTGAGGGAAAACATTATATAGAGTAGGAAAATGCCTATTATTGAAAAATGCAGCAAGAAAATCTCAATTTGACTTTGCCTTGGTTAAATTGAGAAAAATCGAATTTCCACATCCACAGACAACTTCGAGGCAGTTAAATGGGGTGACATGGATCTTGTCACTAATTTAGCTTGGTAAATTCGAGTTAGAGGAGTTGGAGTTCAGTTAAGCATGTGTGATTGCTAATTTGTAGAAATTAAGGTCAGTTATTTCAAGTTGTTTTCAGTTAAACTAGTTCTAAATTTTGGAGGAACTAGTGGAAGATCAGTTGTGTAGTGGGACTTCAGTCTAACTCAGTGATCATCTAGTTAACTTATCAATCAACCCAAAATAGCTAGTGCATGTAGAGAATTCATTTTATGTTAAGCAAGGTATGGATTGTGTTGGTTACATATTGGTGCTAAAAAAAGATGGTCTTATGGGTGTATTTATTATATGGTGAGCAACATATTATATGTGTTGTGTATGAAAATAATTTTGTTTCTTACACTTCTTAGTATGTTGAACTATGCTTGGTTGTTCTTAGGTGTTGTAACAATGTATTTAGACACCACCTCTATTTTAGAATACAAATTTTCTAATATACAAAATCCCTCGATTCTCCAACATGGTATTAAAGATAATGGTTTGAGATATAGCATGTTGCCTACAAGTCTTATGCAAGTTGTAGATGCTCTTAAAAAGTCATATTTGTTTAGTGGATTGGTTCTAGGTTTCTAATTGAAAACTAAATCTAGGATCAAATCAGTGGGTCAAAATTATGAGTTTCAGGATATATCTTATAAATTTTAGTGGGCACAATTATGGAATTTGGGCACAAATACATGGGAACATTGTTGAAGAGTCAAGAGTCATAGGAATTTACGAAAATGGTGGTTCATATCCAAGGGATAACAAATAAACAAATTTTATCAACAGGAAGAAGGATAAGGCTTCAAGAGTCATAACAACGTCCATCTCAAGGTGGATTCAATTTCATATAATCCATATCAACTACTCATATAATCCATACTCTTCAGTATATAAAAGAGCTATAAATTGATGCTTCTTTTCCGCTAAGACCCTACAAACCCTATATTATCCTTGAAAACCTTAGCCTCTATAACAAAAGAAACAAAGCTCCTACATAATTTACAATGTCAGGAATTTGAGAATTCCACCAATTCAGTGACACCCCAAACATTTTTTTAGAAAAAGAAATGCCTAGCTCAAAAGACTCCATCTGTGGAATTTATCACCATAGGTGCACATCAATGATTTTGGAATTTCATAGTCAATCGATCCACAGCTTTGTGGCAGCACGCTTTCAACCACGTTGAGAGGCTCCATACGTTACATGGCACCTAGTAACGCAAGCATATTTATTATTTGATAGTACATTTTTCAGAGAATTTATTGGAAGGACAAATCCCTCCTGATATGGGGTTAATGAAAAACCTTTCGGTATTGTCTCTCTTAGCTAACTATCTCACATGAATTGTTCCAGCTTCATTTGGAAATTTGAGTAGCTTATTGTATGTTAACTTGGGCCACAATCGTTTAATTGGTACAATACATGCAAGTTGCAAGAAGGGCATCATCAGAGTTTTCACTTGTCATCATTGGAATATAGCTTCTAAAATACAATGTTAAGGCTCCAAATTAAGTATTGCATAATTGAGTGCCAATGCATGTTGATGGTAAGATAGTGCCAATGCATGTTGAGGAGTGTTAAGGAATACTAGGACAACACAAAGGAGCACTAGGTAAAAATACATGGAAGTGAATGAATATGAGGGTGTGTCAAGGAGTGGCAATGAGTGATAGTTGTCATGCCATGGAGGGAGTGAGAAGGTATTCTAAGCATTCACACACCTTATTGACCACTCAATCCTTACCATTCTCACACCATAACAAAAAACCATAAAAATTCCATTCTTAAAATCTATTGTGTAGTTTCCTAATGTCATTCAAGTATAATATCTCAATTACTTATGTTAGTAATGGTGAGATCATTTCTTTATTTCTCTTAAAGGAACTCTTTATAGACATGCACCCCATCAAACATAAACTATCGAGTCAAAAAGAACAAAAATTAATGAATAAGAGGGTGTGTTGGGGGTTTCAGCGAGTGTCAGGTGTGGCAATGGGGGAGTGAAGGAATACTAGGGAATGTTGTGGCATTTCAAGAAGTGTCAAGGTGTGCTAATATGTGCCAATTAGTGCCAAGGCATGCCAAGACATGCCATGTGTTAAGGAGGGATTGTTAGCAAGTTCTACGTGTGCTAAGGGGGAAGTGACAAGGTATGTTAGGCAATTCCAAGGCATGATAGAGTGCTAGGAAAGCATGCCAAGTTGTGCCAAGTTCTAGGGTGTGTCAATGTGTGCCAAGGAGTGTTATGGAGTGCTAGAGAAACATAAGGTAGCACTATTTCATAATGCATGGAAATGAATGAATAATAGTGTGTGGAAAGGAGTTTCAACGAGTTCCATGTGTGATAAGGAGGAGTGACAAGGCATGCTTGGCAGTAATAAGGAATGATAGAGTGCTAGGGCGGGATGCAACCAAGATGTGCCAACACATGCAAGGAAGTGTTAATTAGGAGTTCCAGGGAAACACAAGGGATAAATACGTCAAAATGCATGGAAATGAACAAATAAGAGTTTGTGATTGGAAGTGTCAATGACTTCTAGGTGTGCTAAGGAGGGATTGAAAACATATGCTAGGAAATGTTAAGGCATGCTAGAGGCTAGGGTGACATGCCAAGATGTTCTAGGTGTTAGGGTGTACCAACACGTGCCAAGGAGTGTTAAGGAATGATATGGAAACAAAAGGGAGCACTTGGTAAAAATGCATGAAAATCAAGGAATACGAGTTTGTGACTGGGATTTTCAATTAGCTCTAGGTGTGCTAAGGAGAGAGTGAAAAGGTATGCTAGGTAGTGCCAATGAATGCTAAACTGCTAGGGTGGCATGCCAAGATGTGCCAGGTGTTAGGGTGTGCCAATGCATGCTAGGGAGTGTTAAGGAGTGTCAGGTAAACACAAGGAAGCACTAGATCAAAATGCATGGAAATGAGCGAATAAGAGTGTGTGATATGGAGTGTCAATGAGTTCTAGGTGTGTTAAGGAGGGAGTGACAAGGTTATATGCTAGGCAATTCCAAGGTATGTTAAACTACCAAGGTGTGTCAAGAAGTGATATGGTGTGTTAGGGAGTGTAAAATCATTTCGAGAAATGTAGGGGATGCTAACACATGCCACATAATTCCAAGGAATTTAAGACATGTCAGGTGTTATGTCATTTCAAGATGTAAACTATGTTTCTTAGTTGTTTTACGACCATAGTTAAATGTGACGATCCTTGTCTTGGTAACTTGTTAAGTGGGATCAATTGATATTAGACATGATTAGTCTAATATGAGTTACATGTAGTTCTTAGGTGAACAAGGCATATGTTGAATTTCCATGACACATGAGAATTTGGGTTTGGTCTTAGAATATTTGATGCAAACACATTTAAGTGCCACAACACATCAAATTTCACAATGAAATCTACACACATCAGGGAATCAATTAGTGCACATGAAATTTTTTAACTTTTTCAAACCTTTCTTCGTTAAATTACAAAATGTAATAGAATAGGCTAGAGCTCTCATACTAGGGATGATGGCCCTTTACAATCACACTAATACAAGGAATAAAACTAGGGCTTGGTGTTAGTCCTTTGACAACTAATATACCTTGAACAAGACAACACTTGAATCATTTTTTTATGGTGGACACACATAGCCCTTTCAATCCACATGCCTTGAACACATCTAGCAAGTCCTCTTTCCTCCCATTATGAAACTCCTCAATCTACCTCTATTAATGAACTAAACTCCTTTATGTTACAGAACTCGGCTCAAAATTTTTTTCCCTTTGTCTACCTATTTTTTCCCTTAAGGTATGCAACACTTAAAGTTTTCGATTAGTTGTTCACAACTCTATTGTGAACAACTTTTTGGTCTGCCCACTTTTGCCATACTGCTGCTCCAAGATGACAAGTCTAGCGATATGGAGGTTTCCCTTCTTCTTAATGTCGCAATACTCTACAATACAATGAACTAGGGCTAGTTGGCTAGCCCATTTGACTGCTACTTTAGTCCTTCAAATTTTTCACGTCCTTAGGCCCAATACAACTACCCTTCTACCAGTCTTGTTTTCCTTCACAAGTACAAGACTTAGAGCTCTTCTTTGACAGTGACCTAACAACCTTGCAATTGTACTTGGATTGCCATCAATTTTCCCATCCACAACAATTTTTTTTTACTAATCGAGTGCCCACAACACTGCCCTCATCTAGGGCTCCTCAAATATGCCACCTAATAGTTATTTGAGTCCTCTCAAAATAACTATTCTTGTGTAACAATTTTTTGTTGTCCAATCTATGAACAAATCTGAACTACTCATCTTATCACCCTTATAACAATTTGTATATGACTGAACTAGGGTCACAAATCATCCATTAATGGTACATTGACTAACTGTTTATAGGTTGCTTCAGATCTCTGTCCAAAACTCTATGGACAGTCCAACAAAATCAACTCCTCTTCATGTCAATCCATTCCTCATATGGCACATTTATTCTGCTCCATATTCTACTTAGGTTCCACCTTCCTTTGGATTTTCTATCTCCGCACATACTTCTGCAAACCATCTTCCAAATTTGTGGTATATATTGTAGAGATAAACCTCTCTCTAAGGGTCACAACCCCTCTTCTTCTATGCAAATTTGTCACAGTAGTAATGACATACCTTATGGATTGACATGCTAGGAAACCTCCCTAAATAGGGAATTATACTTATATTATAATTGCTTTATAAAAAACCATATCCATCCATAGAAAAAAAGAAAACTCTTTCCTCCATAAGGGACTCGGCCTAGCTCATATGGATCCATAGATTCTGGTCATTTCTTTGACTGAATCTTGACCTGAACTTTAGATCTCTATGACCCTCAAACTAGGGTTACTTCAGTCAATATTAAACCTGTGACTACTTCTATTCTGGCCCTAAATTCTAGTGAAAACCCTCCTCCATTTGTGTTGGTATTTATCACAGACCTCGCAACCTAGTAACTATCACAAGGTAGGTTCTCAACCCTATCTACTATTTCAAAATTTGATGCGGACTTCACACAGAAACACCACAGAAATAACATGCCAAAATTCTCATGAGTCGCCTCTCTTGAGCTTTATCTACCCTAAGAGAACAAATAATATGCTATCCTACTTCCTATCTTGAACCCATTAAGGTATGTGACATTATTATGAACCGTCACAAGATGATCTTACTCTTTGTGGATGATCATGGCCTCCCTTTAGCAATGCTTACTCAGACCTACTTTAGGACTAAATCTCTCTTAGCCTCCTTCATAAAATGAGCTCCTTCTCACTTGATGTTCTTTCCTTCATACTAAGGCCTCCTTAAATAGATTTTCCTAGCGAGGCCTCTTAAGAACGCTATAGAACTTACGAATTTTTTCTACTTAGACCTTAGGAAATATTATTTTTCTGTTTAATTTTATTTTAGATTTTAAACCTCATCTCCGGTCCAAGGCCCCTTCTCTTGGGTTATTTTCCCACAAAACATTTTGTGGTCAAAATCACACAAACCAATCTCACTAGGCTTGTGGAGTACCTCACAAACTACACAATTTAACAACATAGTCTAGTTGTAGTAATCGTAACTTGGTCAAGCTCCTATAGTCAAGCAAGGACTTGGTTGGGTTCCCAAGTTGAAAATTAATTAAGGGTAGTTGTGAGGGAATGATAAATACAAAGGGTTATGGAATGCCAAGGAATGAAAGGCATGCTAACACATGCTAGACAATGGCAATGCATGTTGAGGAGTGTTAAGGAGTGTCGAGTTATCACAAGGGAGAACTAGGTCAAAATGCATGGAAATGAACAAATAAGAGCGTGTTCCAAGGAGTCTCAGTGAATTCAAGTGTGCCAAGGATGAAGTGTGTTAGAAAAAGTTCATAATAGGATTTGTAAGAGGCTAGCCTACGATTGTGAGAAGGGGCTCGACAAAGCAATTTTAAACAAAGGGAGAGTTTGTGTTGGGCACAACACTATTTTTCCTTTATCTATTATTTTTATATGACATATGGCACACTTTAGCCAAATGCTCATGTTTTAAAATATTTTAGACAATTCCATATCGTACATTGTTATGTATAAGTTTTAGGGAACTCGAATTGTGTTGGCCTATATCTTGTGTGTCTTGTGTATCCTGTGGTTCTTGCAAACTCTCAGTTAATGCTCTATTGTTTATATGAACTAGACATACATGTGAAATGTTTCCTATGTAAGCTATGTTTGTTAGTTTTTTTATGGCCATGGCTAGATGTGATCCTTGTCTTGGTAATTTCTTAAGTGGGAAAAGTTCAGCTTGGACATGACTGGCATAAGATGAGGTATATGAAGTTATTAGGTGAGCAAGGAACAATATACTTGTAGTAGGTGCAATTGATCAAATTGTTACAGCTGAAGTAGACTAATGTCACATGAACTGTAGTAGCTAAGGAATTGATTGGGTTCCCAAGTCATGAAAAAATGTAAGGATGTTTGTGAGGGCATGAGTGCCAAGGCATGATAGGGAATGCTAACATGTGCCAGATAGTTCGAAGGCATGTAAAATATGCTAATATGTGTCAAGTGCTAAGGCATGCCAATATCTGCAATGGTGTGACAATACATGCTAGGGACTATCAAGGAAACAAAAAGGAGAAACAAGTTAAAATATAAGGAAACGAACAAATCATAGGGTTAATAAGTCATCAATTTACATTTTCCAAGAGGGGCATGCTATGCACACCAACACTAGGTGGAAATGAGTGTCAAGTGCCAAGTATTAGTGCATTTTAAGTGCCAAATCATCCTTTGTTACTTCTCTTCTACCTTCCAATAACTGTTCTCAAATAAATTTAATATTAAACCATGCCAAAGTATATTGAGGCATATTAATAAATGCTATACATGATAATGATCTTGGCCTCTTTAGGACTACATGTCTCTTCGTCCCCTTGATCAAATGAGATCCTTCTCACTTGTTGTTATTTCCTTCATCCTAAGGACTCCTTAAATAGTTTTTCCTAAACTTCTTAGGAACCCTCTATAACTTACGGGTTTTATCCACTTAGACCTTAGGAAATATTAATTTTCCTTTTTAATTTTCTTTTAGATTTTAAACCCCATCTTGGGTCCAAAATCCCTTTGCTTTGCTTCTATTCCCACAAAGCCTTTTGCGACCAAAATCACACAAATCCATCTCACTAGGCTTGTGGAGTACCTCCCAAGCTACACAATTCAAAAATATAGTCTAGTTATAGTAACTATAACTTGGTCAAGCGCTTCTAGTCAAGAGAGGGCTTGGTTGGATTCCCAAGTTGAAAATTAAGTAAGGGTAGTTGTGAGGGCATGATAGTTAGGGAGGGTCAGGGCATGCAAAGGAATGAAAAGGCATGCTAACACATGTCAAGCAATGTCAATGCATGTTGAACTAGAGTGTTAGGGAGTTTTGGGGCATATCAAGGGATAACTAGGTCAAAATGCATGGAAAGGAACAAATAAGAGTGTTTGCAAGGGAGTGTTAGCGAATTCAAATGTGTTAAGGACAAAGTGTGTTAGGAGAAGTTTAGAATAGGATTTACAGGAGGCAAGCCTACGGTTGTTATAATGGGCTTGACATAGTAGTTTTAGATAAAGGTATATCACTTTGTGCTAGGCGCAACAATGTTTTTCCTTTAGTTATTTTTTTTATATGAGATGTGGCATACTTTGGCTACATGCTCATGTTTTAAACTATTCTAGATAATTACATATTGTACAATGTTTTGTATAAGTTTTGGGGAAATTAGCTTGTGTCAGCTTATATCTTGTGTGCCTTGTGAATCTTGTGGTTCTTGCAAACTCTCAATTAATGTTATATTGTTTATATGAACTGAACATACATGTCAAATATTTCCTATGTAAGTTACGTTGCTTAGTTGTTTTATGGCCATGGCTAGATCATGTGATCCTTGTCTTGGTAAATAGTTAAGCGGACAAGTTGATATTGGACATGAGTGGCATAAGATGATTTATAGGCAGTTCTTAGGTGAACAAGGCACAATCTACTTGTAGTAGGTGTAATTGATCAAGTTGTTGCAGCTGAACTAGGCCAATGTTTTCACATGAACTGTAGTAGCCAAGGACTTGATTAGGTTCCCAAGTCATGAAAAAATGTAAAGGCTAGATGTGAGGACATGAGTGCCAAGGCGTGCTAGGGAATGCTAAGATGTACCAGATATTGTGAAGACATGTCAAACATGATAAGATGTGCCAAGTGATAATGCATGCCAAGATGTGAAAGGGTGTGTCAATGCGTGCCAGGGAGTATTTTCAAGGTAAAAAAAGGGAGAAACATGTTAAACTACAAGGAAATGAACACATAAGAGGTTTAATTAGTCATCAATTTACCTTTTCTAAGAGGGGCATGCTATGCACACCAACACTAGGTGCTAATAGGTGCCAAGTGCAAAGTCTTATTACATTCTAAGTGCCAAGCCTTCCTTTGTTGCTTCTCATATACTTTCCAAAAATTGATCTCAAATAAATTTAATATTAAACCACGCCAAATCATACCAAGGCATCTCAACGTGTTCCATACATGCTAAGACTTTCCAAGCACCAACACGTGCCAAGCGCCAATATGAGTTAGGGAATTTTATGCATGCTATGAAGTGGAATGGAACATTGAAGAGTGCTAATGCATGTTTAGGAGTATTAAGGAGTAATAGGACAAAACATTAAGGGAGAACTAGGTCAAAATTCATGGAAGTTAATGAATATGAGGAACGTGTGACATGTACTAGTGTTAATGAGTGCTAGTTGTCATGCCAAGGAGGGAGTGACAAGGAATGCTAAGCATTGGTAAGGCATGCTATGGAATATCAAGGCATGTAAAGAAGTGCCAAAGTGTGCTAGGGAGTTCCAAGGTGTGCTAATTATATGTTCCAAATAGTGCCAAGATATGCCAATACATGACAGGTGATAAGGATGTGGAGGGTGCCAGGGTATGTCAATATGTGTCAAGAAGTGTCAAGGAAACTGTTGAGTCTCAAAAGTGTTTTCCATATTCATACATATTTCCATTATGTCATAACCATTTAGCTCTTATTTCATAGCCATCTGACCTAAAACCCTACATCAAGTAACCATTTTCATAAATATATGGGTTAGGATCCTTGTCTTCCAAAGTTATTTATTTTATGTATTTAAAGTGAATTTATGATTAGAAACTAGAAAATTAACATAGTTTCATATATCTATATATGTGTTATGAGTTTTGTGACATGTGTAGGTCAGAAGGAGACTTCTAGAAGACCCTTATGTGGCACTCTAAGGCCAAATTCGAATTTGGTTGGAGAAGATCATGGGATCATGAGAACATGTGTCTCACTTCCTTGTTGTATTGAAACTCTAAGAGGATATGTGTCTCATTTATTAGTTGGGTTGAAACTCTAGAAAGACATGTGTCTTATCATTTCCTATTTTGATTGTTACTCTAGAGATGGAGGGAGAGATTCATGGACTCCCATTAATGAGATAACTTCTCATATTTTGTATAAATAGGAGAAGCTTTCTCCTATCAAGGGTAATGAAAAAAATGTGAAAAATAGGAGAAGGAGAGAAAGGAATAGAGAGTCTTTTGCAATAAATATTAAGATGGAATGGGATGTAGATTTGTGAGTTTTTTTCAATAAAGAAGTTCTTTGATTCTGTTTTGATTACATATTCAAGGAGCTAAGGATTAAACCAAATTGGTAGAAGAGGGCCCCTGCTATCCAATGAGGCTTTTGCATGTTTTCTAGATAAGTTGTTTTCAATTCTGTTTTGTCATATTTCCTTACTTAGATTGCTTTCTGAAATCATAGCTTTTAGCATTATTTTTCTTGTTATTTGCTTAGATAAAGGATCCTCATGATATTGCAGTTAGTCTCTTTCTCAAGCTCTTCCAATACATCTTTATTAAATGAATGGGATTCAATTGTGATATTTTGAGTTATTAGAATTTCATTTTCCGTTATTTAGTTTTTAATGTTTACATTATATTTCTTTAGGTAGAGTCAGTAAGAGGGCCAGAAGCTTCTGGTTTCATCCTTTCTAGTAAAGGTGAAATAACCAGTAAAAGCCCCTACTGTCAATCTCTGTATAAGAAATATTTTGTTCACACAATTTTAGATCAGATTCCTCATTATCTTACAACCATTCTTTTTCTTAAAAGCTCTTCCAATATATCAATATTAGATGAAAGAGATTTGGTTGTATTATGTTGAGGTAATTAGAATTTTCTGTTTTGCAATTAGATTAAAAGATCCTCATTATCTTACAATCATTCTTTTTCTTAAAACGCTCTTCCAACATATCAATATTAGATGAAAGAGATTTGGTTGTATTATGTTGCGTTAATTAGCATTTTCTGTTTTGCAATTAGATTAAAAGATCCTCATTATCTTACAATCATTCTTTTTCTTAAAAAGCTCTTCCAACATATCAATATTAGATGAAAGAGATTTGGTTGTATTATGTTGAGTTACATTTCATGTTCATTTGCAAGCTAGGATATCCATGGATTAGAATGTTCTGTTTTTCACCATTTTCCTAATTAGGGATAGAATTTACAATTACACTCTGTTTTAAGTCTAAGGTTTCTTTTTATTTTCTTTTTAACATAGATTTGATTTCATCTTTTGAACATAAGTACTAAAAGACAAAACCCCAAAAACATCAATAAAATACATACAACGAAGTAATGAAGAGGTCACTTAAGCACATATAGTGCACCACGCGTCATCAGTTTACTAGCCCTCGTTAATAATTTATGTTAGCAATTTAGGACACTAAATTGACTACACAGCAACAAAAGGAAGAACCAAGCTAAAATGTAAGGAAGTGAACACATAAGAGGGTTAATGAGTCATGAATTTATATTTTTTAAAAGGTGCATGCTAGTCACACTAATAATAGGTCCCAATACATGCCAAGTGGCATTGTGTGCCAAGTGCTAATTTATGTCAATGCATTCAACCAAGGTGTTCCAAGGCATGCTAGGGACTACATGCATGCCAACACATGCTAGGAGAGTTCCATGTTGTGCTAGCACATGCCACCATGTGCTTGGGCATCAGTTTCATGACCATATGTTCTAGGCGCAAAGATATTCCAAGACATGTGAGGTGCTAAGAAATGTTAGTGTGTGACAAAGCATTAATTTGAGGTGTGCGTGGATTTTTGAGGAGTGTTAGGTCTTTCTCATTAATAGAATTATCAAAGCTTGATTATGTATTAAATAATATATTTCCTACACACATAGTGGAACTTTATCTAAGGGAATTTGATAGATAATAAACCTAATAGATATAAATCATGTGTTGACTCATAGAAAAACTCTATTCGACTAGTGATTACTTGAGGGAAATGATACACACTAATTACTTCTTAAAAAATTGACTGATCCTAATCACTATGGCCTTGGAAATATCATAAAAAATACTCCACAATAATGGCCTTAAATCATTATTTTTTGAAAAAAAATATATTAACAGGCATATAGCGTCATCAAAAACTCATTGGAATGATCAATGGTGATGAATAATTTTTACCGTCACCAAAATTAACAAAAAGAGCATTGGTGAGGATCATTAAAAGTTCATCACTAGAAGTGTCACCAAAGAGAGAATTAGTGATGGGCCTTTAACGACCCTCACCAAAAGTGTCATTGGAAATGGCTTTGGTGACGAACCTTAAAGGACCATCACTATATACACTTACAATGACACTTTTTTAAGGACCATCACCATATGTGACATTGGTGATAGACCTTAAAGGTCTACGACAAGCATGACCCTCACCAATGTTCTTTTTTCTTGTAGTTAAATATATATACATGTATATACATACATATGATTGAGTAGATTGCATGAAACATGGCCAGACTCTATTGATTGATTGATTAGATACTCTTTTCCTCTGAACTCCTAAAAAATGAAATTTATTAAAAATTAATTTAACTCACAAAATTGATAAAAAAAAACAATTTCATATGTATACATGTATGTATGGGGATAAGATTATATATTCAATAAAAAATCAATTTTATATGTATACATGTATGTATGGGGATAATATTATATATTCAATTTTCATTTAAAAACTTGGACATTTAATATAAATACCATGAACACGATGGACATCTCCCGATCCATGATCCCCCTCTCTCGTAGAGGCACGGGACTCTGTTGATGCTCGTCTCGAAGAATCATGTGGCAAATGATCATCCTCCATGATATATATATGGATATCTATAGATACATAAATACACATGATGTTTAAAGCCTCGAAGAATCATGTATTAAATGATCATCCATGATATATATGGATATCTAAAAATACATAGATACATGATGTTTAAAAAGTTACCTCGTGCATTACAATTATTTTAAAAATTACTATTTAAATTTCCTTCAAAAGAATTCAAAGAATTGATGTAATTTACACAAATGTTGGAGCACAACTTGAACACAAATTATGTAAAACTAAAAAATTTCAAAGCACAAATTTATGTGTAAAACTCACTTGACTATTTAAAAAAAATATGTTGAAGTCTTGCACATTTAAAAAATTAAATGCAAAAATTTATAAAACATGAAGTTCACCAAGTTGTGCTTACATAGTGGGTGCACATTTTGAAAATTAAATACAAAATTTTCTAAAACATGATGTTCACCAAGTTGTGCTTACATGGTGGGAGCACACTTGGTATATAATTGAAAAAATGTATGGTCATTAAAAATGACACATTTATAACTAAAAAACACACATATGTCAAAGATATCTTACAATGCCCATCAATAAATTTTGATGGAAAGTGTCTCAACATTAACTCATCTTTGACAGATGAATCTTGAATTGGAATTTCCCCATACAATAGATCATCAGACATCTTATTAACATTTGTACAATGTCTTATACTAAATGATTGAAATTGTCTGACAACATTGGTTTCTTTTCCATGTAGTTGTTTTAGCCTCTCTTTCTTAACTTGGTACACGCATTTCATCTGGTTGCACACAAGTTTAGGATTGTTGAAAACTACAATTCCATTTGATCCATATTCCCTAATTGTTCCCAAGCCTTCTATCAATGCAATATAATATGCTTCATTGTTTGTTGTTCTTCCAGGTATATTCATTTTCCTCTAGAGGACTTTGTTAATAACAATATTTCATAGCACATATTTAATCACTTCTTTCCCTAGATTGGGATAACAATAAACATCTATGCATAATGTCCATTTTTCAACCATGTTTAGTGGGTTTTTTGATCCCTAATATATATATATTAAATGAACATTTATTGAGAATGCCTTAAAGTTTATGGGACAAATGACGTACGTCGTTTCCAAAAACACTAGGACCGCAATAAAATATTAAATGAACATTTATTGCAAATTCATTAAAGTTTATGGGAGAAATGACATGTACATGGTTTCCAAAAACATTAGTACCACAATAAAATATTAAATGAACATTTATTTCAAATGCCTTCAATTTTATGGGAGAAATGACATGTACATGGTTTTTAGAAACACTAGGACCATCCCTGCATTTAGATACATCTTTTATAATAGTTTAATGACGATGAAAATGATTAAAAACATGTATCCTAGCCATTATGGTTGGTTATGTGATAGTGGACCCCTATGAGGTGATAGACACAAACCTGGTATTTTATTGATTATAATAACCTGCTAGATTTTTTTGACATTACTGAAGTAGTCATAAAAAGTGGAACACAAGAAGTGGCGGAACCACCAATATTTTCCAGCTGAGTCTCTTAAGTGTGATGAAGGTCTTGTTGCCTCAGAGCAAGGAAAGAGAGACTAGCATGACACATGTGATTTTGAAAGCATCCTTGATGTTAAAAAGGACAGGGGCTATTGGAAATCCTTAATGAAAATCCAATCAAACTCCTTCAAAACATTGGAGCTCACCATATCAAAGAGACGGTGTGGAAGATGATGTCCCAAATCACGATAATAATGTTGTTGCTACAATAATTCTACTAATCACGTAACATTAGATATATTTATGGAACCCGTACAGGTATGAATTTTTCATGCCAATATAGCATGTGAGCTGAAAAGAATTGGGAAAGAATTCCTTGAGTTATGCTTAAATATCTCAATTGATATGTATGCGATGACATATGAATGCATGTATGTGAATTGATACCCAGGTAGGGGTATGGTAAAGGAAGGAAGCCTAAGACATTTCAAAATTGTGAAAAAAAAAATATTTATGCATTCATATGATATTATGTCATGTTGAATTCGTTAAGAGAAGGAAGAGTTTCATTCTCGGGAGAATTTCATTCTTAGGTTTCTGCTTTCCGTTAGCCATCAATGTTGAGGAGCTTTTGCTTCAGCTTTCAGGGGAAGGGATTTATATCATATGCTTCAAGTTGAAAAATTTGATATCTTGCCTAAAAGCATTATATACGAAGTAATATTCCTAAAATATTTAGTGGAACCTACATCGTTGATTTATATGTTTACCTTGAATTGAATTCAATGTAGTAGTCAGAGTTTCTGGAAGATTGAAATTCGAGCAATTCATGTGTAGCTCTAATGTCTTGCTTATTGTTTTTCTTATTTTAATATAATGCAGAATGAAGTTTTTGCATTATTTATGTAAAGAATAATTTTTTTTTGGGTTGATAAAAGGCCATTGTTAATGAGTTTTTAAATGATTTGTAGAGTTTCCCCTTAAAGAGATTGTTGTATTCTATCCAAATGGAAATTGGGCACACATTTTATCTCTACTCCTATAGAGTGTGATTTTTTATTGTTCATGTATAGATAAAGCTTGATTATGCTTTATTGCATATTGTCGATCTCATACTATCTAAATGTGAAGCACAAAACGATTTTGTAATGGTCCAAGATTCTATTCTCTCTGGACATGCATTGTAGCAAGGGAAGGCACTGATGTAGCAATGGTGATTCTTTACAGAACCCGTCTCTCTGTGGGTTATTTACCTGGTTGGAGACTAGATTGCAAGGGAAGGCACTGATGTAACAATGGTGATTCTTTACAGAAACTATCTCTCGATGGGTAATTTACCTGGTTGGATATTGGATTTTTTCTAATTGCGTACTCTCGGAGTAGCATTTCTAATTTTGGATTCCAAACTGTTCAGTAGAGTTCTATAGAAGAATTACTTACATGATTTGTAATATTGTGTTCAGACACGCAACATTTTTTTTTAATATTCCCTAAATCAACTTCTTGGTCTGACTAGTTTATTTCCATGATCGGAGAGAAATTTTTCTTCACATTTTTTTCAATGATTAAAATCCAAATATGAAGGGTTTCTTTCTCTAACATGGGTGGTTGCTATTATTAGTGTCGTGAGAGTGCACCAGAATACATACATGTTCAGTGTGGATGCCATATCAAATCCTTTGTGTAATATGGGACTTTTAATATTTATCTGAAACATACCCTAGCTGTTCTAAACTCCAGGCCAGCAAGGATGGTTGTACAAATTGAATCCTTTATGTTAGATGGTAGTTGTAATATTTATCTAAAACATACCCTAGTTGTTCTAAACTCCATCGTAGCAAGGATGGTAGCACAAATTGTTTGATAGCAGAGTGTAACTTCATAAAGTTAAATAGATGAGGACATACAAGAGTAGTATAAACACAAGAGAATATGGAGAAAGATTAGATTAGTGCCATGTTATATTTTCACATTATTGATATACATTTCATAAACCATTTACTTTGTCTTTAACATTTATAAAATCTTGAAAATGCTCCTTATTCATTTTAATTAAAAATAAGAATTTATTATATGTGTGTACATTTTATAACAATAGTCGATTCCTTTCCAACCATTATCTGATCCCTAGTAATAACCTTCACCACTAGTAATTGAAAAAAGTATGGTTAATCCTACATTTCATTCTCAAGGTTTAGAAAATTTATTTCCCATTTTGATATCCATGTCTATATACGTGAAATAAACAATTATAAATAACAAGGTGTGATTTAAATGACATGCAAGAATGCAATTACATGATTTGGAATATTCTGTTCACAACATAATTTTTTGAAGTCACATAATTCAAGATAGAAATTCTCTTTTTTCTTACATTAAACCCTATAATATTTTATTTCATTCTAAAGAATTTTGGATAATACAATTAGTATTACACGTTAGCTTATATGGAATAAAAAAATTATGATTGACTTTTATTGAAACTCAAGGAAATTAAAAATATCATATCAATATAAAATTAGAATAAAATTAAAACAATCTAAAATTAAAACAAAATTAAACATAGGGAGAAAACGAAGAATATACATATTAATTCAAAAACAGACAAAAATTAAAACATAATGGAAAAATAAACGGTATACATATCAATTCAAAAGCATGAAAAAGTGCAAATTATTGTTGCACGTGCATGTCCAAATTACCCCTGCATATGCCTATGCAAACATTTGAATGTAAAACAAAAATATATATATATATATTTATATTAATGGAAATTTTCTTGAAAAGTTTGAAAATATGCTAACTTGGATTGTTGTATTCAATCCAAATGGAACTGGTCACACATTTTATCTCTACTCTTAGAGAGTGTGATTGTTGACTGTTCATGCATATATAAATTTGGATTGTGCTTTACTGCATATTGTCGATATCAGAATCTCTAAATGTGAAACACGAAACGATTCTTTAATGGTCCAAGATTCTATTTTCTCTGGACATGCATTGTAGCAAGGGAAGGCACTGATGTAACAATGGTGATTCTTTATAGAAACAATATCTATGGGTTATTTACTCTGTTGGGGTTATTTACCCGATTGGAGACTGGATTGCAAGGGAAGGCACTGATCTAACAATGGTGATTCTTTACAGAAATGGTCTCTTTGTGGGTAATTTACCTGGTTGGAGACTGGATTTGTTCTGACTGCGTACTCTTGTCATAAAATTTCTAATTTTGGATTCCAAACTATTCATTGGAGTTATATAGAATAATTAATTACATGATTTGGAATATTATGTTCACAGCCTAATGTTTAAAGTCACATAATTCAAGATAGAAATCCTCTTCTTCTTTTTTCTGGAATTAAACCATATAATATTTCATTTCATTTTAAAGCATTTCGGATATTAAAATTCCTATTACACATTAAGCTATAGGAAATAAAACAATTATGATTGAATTTTATTGAAACTCAAGAAAATTAAAGAAAGCTTATACATATCAATCTAAAAGTAAAACACAATTAAACATAGGATAAAACTAAGGGTATACATATCAATTTAACAGAAAACAAAAATTAAAACACAAAAGAAAAATAGAGGGTATACATATCAATCCAAAAGCATGAAAAGTGAAAATTACTGCCGCATATACCTTTGCAAATTACCGCTGCATATGCCTATGCAAACATTTGAATGTAAAACACAAAATTATATTTATTTTTATATTAATGGAAATTTTCTTGAAAGGTTTGAAAATATGCTAATTTGGATTGTTGTATTCAATCCAAATGGAAATTGGGCACACATTTCATCTCTTCTCCTAGAGAGTGTGATTATTGACTGTTCATGTATATATAAAGTTGGATTGTGCTTTACTGCATATTTTCGATCTCAGTTTCTCTAAATGTGAAACATGATTATGTAATCGTCCAAGATTCTATTCTCTCTGGACATGCATTGTAGCAAGGGAAGGCATTGATGTAAACATGATGGTTTTTTACACATACCATCTCTCTGTGTGTTATTTACATGGTTGGAGACGCTATTGCAAGGGAAGGACATGATGTAACAATGGCGATTCTTTGCAGAAACCATATCTCTGTAGGTAATTTACCTGGTCGAAGACTGGATTTTATTTACCTGGTTGGAGATCCGACTTTACCTGGTTGGAGTCTGGATTGCAAGGGAAGGAAGGGATGTAACAATGGGGATTATTTGCAGAAACCATCACTCTTTGGGAAATTTACCTGGTTGGAGACTAACTTTTATTTACCTAGTTGGATACTGGATTTTTTCTGACTGCCTACTCTGGTCGTAGCATTTCTAATTTTGGGTTCCAAAATGTTCACCAGAGTTCTATAGAAGAATTAATTACATGATTTGGAATATTGTGTTGCATTTCTAATCTTAGATTCCAAAATGTTCACTAGAGTTCTATAGAAGAATTAATTATATTATTTGGAATATTTTGTTCACATCTTAATGATTTGCACTCACATAATTCAAGATAGAAATTATTTTTTTTCTGGCCTTAAACTATATAATATTTTATTTCATTCTAAATCATTTTGGATAATACAATTCTTATTACACATTAACCATAAAATGATTATGATTGAATTTTATTGAAAGTCCAGAAAATTAAAGAAAGAGTATACATACCAATTTAAAATTAGAACAAAATAAAAACAATTTAAAAGTAGAACAAAATTAAAAATTAAACATAGGGAGAAAACGAAGGACATATATATCAATTCAAAAGCACACAAAAATTAAATCACAAGGGAAAAACATAGGGTATACATATCAATCCAAAAGCATGAAAAAGTGCAAATTACTACTGCCCATGCCTATGCAAATTACCATTGCATATACCTATGAAAAAATTTGAATGTAAAACACAAAATTATATTTATTTTTATATTAATATAAATTTTCTTAAAAGGTTTGAAAATATGCTAATTTGGATTGTTGTATTCACTTCAAATGGAAACTGGGAACACATTTTATCTATACTCCTATAGAGTGTGATTGTTGACTGTTCATGTATATATAAAGTTGGATTATGCTTTACTGCATATTGTCGATCTCAGTCTCTCTAAATGTGAAACATGAAACTATTTTGTAATGTTCCAAAATTTTATTCTCTCTGGACATGCATTGTAGCAAGGGGAGGCATTGATGTAACAATGTTGATTCTTTACACATACGTCTCTCTGGGTTATTTACCTGGTTGGAGACGCGATTGCAACGGAAGGACCTATGTAACAATGGTGATTCTTTACATAAACTCATCTCTTTGTGGGTAATTTACCTAGTCAGAGACTGGATTTTATTTACTAGTTGGAGACTAGATTTTTTCAGACTTTACCTGGTTGTAGTATGGATTGCAAGGGAAGGAAGTGATGCAACAATGATGATTCTTTGCAGAAACCGTCTGGTTGGAGACTGGATTTTATTTACCTAGTTAGAGACTGGATTTTTTCTGACTGGGTACTCTGGTCGTAACATTTCTAATTTTGGATTCCAAAATGTTCACTAGAGTTCTATACCAGAATTAATTACATGATTTGGAATATTGTGTTGCATTTTTGAATTTGGATTCCAAAATGTTCACTAGAGTTCTATAGAAAAATTAATTACATGATTTGGAATATTGTGTTCACAGCGTAATGATTTGAACTCACATAATTCAAGATATAAATTCTCCTTTTTCTAGCTTTAAACACCATATAATATATTATTTCATTCTAAAGAATTTTGAATAATACAACTCTTATTACACATTAACAAATAGGAAATAAAACTATTATGATTGGCTTTTATTAAAAGTCAAGAAAATTAAATAAATTCAGAACAAAAGAAAAATAATCTAAAATAAGAACAAAATATAAACAATCTAAAAGTAGAACAAAATTAAACATAGAGAGAAAATGGAAGATATACATATCAATCTAAAATCGGAACAAAATAAAAATAATCTAAAACAAGAACAAAATATAAACAATCTAAAAGTAGAACAAAATTAAACATAGAAAGAAAATGGAAGATATACATATCAATTCAAAAGTATACAAAAATTAAAATACAAGAGAAAAAAAGAGGGTATACATATCAATCTAAAAACAAAAAAAGTACAAATTACTGCTACCCATGCCTGTGCAAATTACATATGCCTATGCAAACATTTGAATGTAAAACACAAAATTATTTTTATTTTTATATTAATGGAAATTTTCTTGAAAAGTTTGAAAATATGCTAATTTTGCACAAATTTGTGATGTCTCTTCACTTGCAACTACTATTTAATAATTATAAAATGGTATTATTTAATCCTGTTTTTATTTTATTTAGATCTCTATCATTTTATAGCTCTTTATTTGTTATGTATATGAATTGTTTCTCCATTTAATTCTTTTACCATGTTGTGATGTTGTCCAATGATTGAATGATTTGAAAAAAGAAAGTGCTCTGCAATATAAAAATATTCTAAATATGTTTTTTAAAGAAACTAAATCAATACATACACATTTTATAATAAATGAATTCAAAAGTTATAAAGAACAAATTATTTATAAATTATAGAATATAAAAAACAAATCGTTTATAACTTATAGAAAGATTTATACACTCTCATTGAATAATATCTAGAACAATCGGAATCGAGACTTAGAGAGGTTGAGTACGCGGAGAGGTCGAGTGTGCTGAACAAGCATGCCGAGGCCACAAGGAGCACACCCAGGATGCCCTACAAACACTGCAAAAAACAAAATTAGCATTTAACCAACGCAAAAGGGAGAAAACCAACACAAAAGGGAGAAAAACAACGCAAAAGCATGAAAAACAGATCAACGGTCACGTAACAGAAGCCCTCTCCAACGGTCACACAACACGAAAATGACAGAAATCTTCTTGTTGTGTGAGGGCCGCTATATTTGTAAGAAAATTGTTTGGGCTGAACTGAAATGTTAGTTCGGCCGAAGTTTTAATGCTGATTTTTCTGCTTCCGATCAATAATCTGGTTACTGTTGTCATCAACGTAAACGACAGAATAAGTTCGATTAATGAAAGAACAAGTTCGACCGAAGTAATTTCAAAAGTTCGGCCAAACTTATGAAAAGTTTGGTCGAACTTGTGACAGAGTGAAATTTTCGAACGCGTTTCTCACGAAAGTGTAACCCGCCTTCATACATTCCCTGAGTAATTTTTTATTTTATATAGTGAAGGATTTTATTTTCAATTTCACAGTAAACAGGGAATAATTCAATCAAAACATGTATTTAGAAATAGCTAAAACTTAATATTTGATTAGTGTTACAATATGTATCTTAGAGAAATAGTAAGTTTACATTTGCTTTTTTAGCAAACTACATTTTTAAAACCCGTCTTTATGTAAATTATAATTTTCAACATATTTATTATCATGTTTTTTAAGAGTAGCCACAATGTAGATGGGATTTTAGTTTGTTTTTTCAAGTAGATTTCCACAAATTTATAAGCTATTTGTTCGCTAAATTTTCTCAAAAATGAGAGGTTTATGATTTCTTAGAAAATGTTTTTTATTTTTTTTCTAACTAATTTTGAAATGCAAAGTTATTTTAAAATATTTTTTTACAAAATGATAAAGAGCTAACATGGGCATTTGTATTTAAGTTTAACTATACACAAGTTTTAAACATGTTTTTCGTTTTTGTTTATGAACATTTAAATTTTTACCATAATAATATTGAAACAATTACAAATTTTAATGTGTGTATTACCTTTATTTTTTTATTTTTCACTTAAAGTCTAATATTATATAGAAGTTTAACGTCCTAATTTCTATTATCTTATTTTTTTATTTCTTGATATAAGTCTAGCAATATACAAATTTTTTAAACATGTTTTTTTCTTTTTTTGACTCGAGAGTCTCATTATACAACACACAATGAGAGGAGGTGTAAGTTTTTCCGTCCATATGTTCCCTTTCAAAATAAAAGAAAAAGTTAAAAATTATGTTCTAAATAGAAAAATAATGTCAACTATAATAAAATAAAAATAAAATGAATATATTATAAAGTAATTAGAAGTAAATCTACAACTCAGTATGAGAGGATGTGTAAGTTTTTCCATCCATTGTTCCCCTTTAAAATAAAAATTAAAGTTAAAAACTATGTTCTAAATAGAAAAATAATGTCCACTAAAAAAAAATGAATATGTTGTAAAGTAACTAGAAGTAAAAAAAAATCTCTGAGTAAGATATTTAAAGCTTATAATTTGGTTATTGATAAAATATTTTAATACGAATTAATATTGAAATATACTTAAAAATATGTTAATAATAAAAAAAACAATTTTAATTTGCGTCTAAGATGTCTGTATGTAGATCAAGATTAAGTGAACTACCTGCACCAGACCAACCGCCATGACCTAGGGTTTGGAGGTTTCAGCGTAGGCTACCACAGATAGACCTCCCTCCCAGACCGTTAGGCCACGATCGCTCTCGTGGTTAGCCTTGAGGCTCACCCAGGACAAAAACTAGTGGGGGGACTGCTACTCCCCCCATCACAGGCCAGCCTCCCTAGGGGCGGCGACAGGGGCTGATATCAACAGTCAGCAAAACTATGGCCCTTCTCATGACACTTCAGGGGCGACTCCAACAACGCAAAAAACAAGTACATCAGCAGTAGAAGAATAAAATATCATGTCAGCCACATGCATTTTGAATAACCTCAGAAGAACCATGATCGAGCTCCATGTGCATCGCATCAACAAAAGAATATAGTTCATGAAGGATCATGCATTGATAGGCAAGTTCATGGGTTTCTGGCCCACTAAAAAATCCCTCCGAGGATGGATAGCTTCCAAATGGAAACCCAAGGGTCATATCAACCTTTAGTTGTGTGCTAAAGGCTTATTCAATGTGATATTTACCTGTATTAAAGACAAAAATAGGATCATGGACAGAGGACCCTATTTCTTCAACTCTACAGGCTTATACCTTCACCATTGGACTGAGTGTTTCAACCCAGACAAACAAGATATTACATGAGCCCCGGTATGGATTCGATTCTACTCCCTCCCCAGGATTACTAGGATGAGCTGACCCTCAAGGACATAGATAATTCCCTAGTTGAATTCGTCAAGATAGCGGAGGAAACAAAGATCAATCGTTATGCATAATATGCTCGAATCTACATCTACATGAACATAGTGGAGTCACTACCAGGCAAGGTAATTCTGCTACATGAATATTTTGAATGGATACAAACTGTAGATTATGAGCATGTTCCTTTTAGATGTCGGAGGTGTCACCAACATGGGCACCTATTTAGAGACTTCCCTCTAAAAAAAAAAGAAACAATTGAAAATGAATCAAATGACCAAGCAACAGAAGGGTTCACGAAGGTAGCAAGAAAGAAAAGGCATAACAAGAGAACTAATTCTCACCAGAACAAAAAAGGCCCTATGACTAGCAATAGCTTTGTAGCCCTAAACCAATTGAGTGAAAATGAGAATGAACTAGCCAAAGAAGCAGGGCGAACCTCGCAGGAGTAGCCCCAGACCTCCAAGAAACAACAAAACAAGATCCAACCAGAGGCCTTCCTGAAACCCCAAACCCCTATCCTCGTAGGGGACAACTCATCATCAAAGGTTAAACAATAGGTCCAGAGGAAGATCTTCCCCTATCCTCCAGAATATATAGAGGAAGATCCAAAGAGAATTGATCTTGAGGGGCTCGACCTCATAGGGTTAGAGGAGGCATGCAATAAGAAGGACTTTTGCTTAATATCCAAGCAACAGGTCCAAAAGCTGGAAGAAATCCTAACCTAAGCACAAGCACTCCCCTCTCTGGGAATTCAGGGGGGTACTCTCATAAATAAAAAATACTTCACGAAAGAATCCCACAAAAGAGGACTGAAAACATCGCTGCAAAGAATAGTAGAAATGGGAAAAGAAATGGTGGATTCTGGGAGATTCCCCAAGTTAACCCGATTCTACTCGTATGCTACCAACCCCCCTCAATGAATATCATCTCATGGAATATAAGAGGGCTCAATAGTCACACCAAGCACAGGATAATCAAGAAGAGAATCACTGAGGAACACCCTGCAATTTTCTACATGCAAGAAACCAAATGCTCTAGCTCCACCCTAGAAACAATCTTCAAAAAGATATCAAAAGGATGCAAAACAATAGCGGTAGATGCCAATGGAGCTTCTGGAGGACTAGAAATCATCTAGAACCCCCAAATCATCTCCCTAGGGAACTACCATGCCAATAGGCATTTCATTCAGACCAAATTTCACCTGATTTGAACGGACATCCATGGCTTGCTAACGAATGTCTACTTTCCCCAGAATATTCACCAAAAAACGGAGCTTCTGGACAACATGTTTGAGCTCAATAAACAGAGATATCTACCTCTTTGGCTAATGGGAGGAGATTTCAATATGATAAAAAAACTACAGGAATAAAAGGGAGGAAGGTTGCAACTTGACATGGACAACAACAGATTCAAGAACTTCATACAAGAAAACCACCTTATATATCTGCAAACTTCCAATGGAATCTTCACCTGGAACAATAGAATAGGAGGTACCCACCAAATTAATTCCAGACTGGATAGGTTTCTCATCACGGAAGACTTCATACGTCTGGGGGGTGATCTAGTATCCACCATTATCCTGACCGTCGGCTCTGACCACTAGCCAATACAACTTCAATAGTTAATACCAGGTATGCCTACGCCCAAACCATTATGCTTTGAACATTGCTGGCTCAAACATCCAGGGTTCAAGTAAATGGTCCCTAATTGGTGGTCCTCCCTTTTAATTCCACATGGAACAAAAATGCACCAGTTCCAGATAAAGTTGAAAATGCTCAAAGGGAAACTGAAGGTGTGGAACAAATCCACCTTCGGAAATATCTTCAAAGATCAAAGGGAGTTGGAAGAGAAAATGAAGAAGCTTCAACAAACTATCATCATGGATGGCCGCTCAGCCGATTCAGAGAATCAAGAGAAGATATTATTAACTCAGATGGAAGAAATCCTATGTAGACAAAAAACTAGGATTTGCTGGCTCAAAGAGGGAGAACGAAACACAAAGTTTTTCCACCACTCCACCATTCAACACAGGATGCATAATAGAATCACAGTTCTCAAAAATCAAAATGGAGAGTGTCTAGAAAATCAAGCATACCCAATTTGGTTACAGAAGATCACAACTGGACGCTGCTCAAAGCCACTACTCTTGCTAAGGTGGAACAAGCATTCTTCTAACTGAAGGAAGGGAAATCCCTGGGCCCTAATGGATTCACCACCAACTTCTTCCACTTCTTCTGGGAAACCATCAAAGATGAGGTCTGGGTGTTGTTGAGGAATCGTGCACCACTCACTGGCTTCTTCCAGCTCTAAACACCACCTTCATCACTCTTGTACCAAAAGAAGACAATGCTGCCACAAAAAGTAAGTACAGGCCCATAGAACTCTGCAATTTCATTTATAAGATAATTTCCAAATTTATTGCTAACAGGTTGAAGGAGCTCCTCCCCTTTATTATCTCCCCGAAGCAAACGGGCTATGTAGAAGGATGACAAATCCTTGATGGCATCATTTTAACCCATGAGGTCATTCATTCTCTCAAAACATCCAATAAACCTGGCATGCTCCTCAAAATCGATCTATCCAACGCTTTTGACAAAATCAGTAGGGACTACATCAAACATGTCCTTCTTGACTTTGGCTTCAGCCACACCTAGGTAAGATGGATCATGAGCCTCATAACCTCCATGTTTCTTTCCATCTTGGTCAATGGTATACCTTCAGCAACCTTCAACCCCTCAAGAGGTATTAGACAAGGGGATCCCCTTTCTCCCTTCATTTTCATCATTATGGCTAAAGAGCTGGGATGCCTCCTTAAAAGCTCTGTCCATTCAGGTACTCTGTAGGGTATACCCCTCCACAATCTTCCCCCCTCTTCCCATCGACAATTTTTGGATGAAAACATGATCATGGGTTACGCCTTGGTCCAGGAAGCTCATTCCCTCTAATCTCTGCTAGATTCCTTCTCTGAAGCTTCTAGCACAGAGGTCAACCCTGAAAAATCACAAATCTTCTTCTTCCACACCCCCCTATAACTCAGCGCAATATTGCCTACATTATGGGCTTCTCCATAGCCTCCTTACCTTCCAAATACCTTGGTACCCCTCTCACTGCCACTGCCATTAATCATTCCTCATGACGAGTGTTTCTGGACAAAATGGAAACTATGTTATCCAACTGGACCCATCACACTCTCAATATAACAAGTTGTTTGGTACTCATCAAAGCAGTTCTGTAGTCTCTTCCCATTTACCTCTTCTTGGTACTTGCAGCCCCCAAATGGGTCCTCAAAGCCATGTGAAAATTATAAAGGACTTTCCTGTGGGGTGGTACCAAAGAGAAAAATAAATGGGCTTTAGTCAACTGGAAAGAAGTATGCACAACAAAAGGTCATGGGGGGCTAGGGCTGCGTAATCCAAAGCACAACAATAGTATCATGGGAGATGGTATCTAGTGGAAATGGGTTTCCAACCCCCAGACTCCATGGGCTAACCTATGGGTAGCCAAATATGCTAGCACATGGTCCAAGGAGGACCTTATCAGATTCAACATAGAGCCAGGAGGATCTCAAATATGGAAAGCAGAAAGAAACCAAAAACAAATGATATAGACCCACAGCTTCTAGGATCTGCACAGTGGCTCTCAAGGTAGATTTTGGGAGGACTCCTTGCAGAAATTTCCTAGACTCTCTTCCATCTTCCCTAGACCACTGCAGAGCACAACATTACAGGCAAGGCAGAGTAATTGTGTACAGGATTTCTGGACCGATGACATAACTCAGGGATACAGGAGCTTCATACATACAGAAAGATGGCAAGAAGACTGGAATAATGAAAATCACACAGAAATTTGGGAGGACCTAAGCACTAAAAGAAAAATCAGAGCCCAGCTAGGACCTGATATCCTTAGATGGGGTCACACGCCAAGTGGAAGCTACTCTACCAAGGAATCCTACAACCTCTTGCAACAACAGAACCTAGATCCTACCAATCTCATCTAGAAGAAGATATGGTCAACCAAGCCGTGACCCAAAGTAGCCACCTTTTTATGGCTGCTCAGTAAACAACGCATCCTCACATGGGAGAATATTTTGAAGAGAGGGTTTGTAGGACCCTCAAGATGCCCTCTGTGCCAAGAGAAATTTGAAACCATTGACCACTTGTTGGACCTTTGCCCTACTTCCAATTCCCTGTGGGACAGACTATCAATCTTGTGCAGACGCACCAACAGAGAAAGGGGCAACATCATCAACACCATCAATAGTTGGACAAACAATCCTTACTCCAGCAACCCTTTGAACAGACTCTGGCAGATAATTCCAGGCCTCCTGATCTAGAACATATGGAAAGAAAGGAATAGTCGAATCTTCAAAAACAAATCATCCACCCAAGAGAAAATATGGGCAAGGATACATGACAACCTCACTGAAAATCTAGCCATTACTTCCTGGAGACAAGAGAATCTCCCCACCTCCACTGCGTAGAGTAACATATGGAGCAACTTGCATATGAGCATAAATACCCCCCTAGACATCATCCCAAGTAGCGCAGGAAGATCCCCTTCTCCTGAAAAATGGAAGCCTCCCCCAAATGGCTTATTCAAATGCAATTTCGATGGTGCTTCCAAAGGTAACCCCGGGAATGCAGGATTCGAAGGCATCTTTAGCAACTCCCAAGGTCAGCCACTTATGATGTACTATGGCAATATGGGATGGGATAGCAACAACTCCACGGAGCTTGAGGGACTCATCCATGGCATCTATAGAGCAATTGAGTTTAACTATTTTCCCCTTGAAATCGAGGGAGATTCGAAAACTATCACACTAGCGACCACAAGAATTCTCCATGGTGATGTTTCTACAAAATTCTCCACCAGCTGGAGGCTTGCCCACAGGCTCAAACTTCTGGAACAGCTAATACACAATCGCAGAGCAATAACTTTTCACCATGTGCGTAGGAAACAAAACTCATTTGCGTACCTCCTCGCGAACACGGGGGTGGAAAGTCATAAAGAGTTGTATCATTCCAACCTCACCTAGGTTGACGATGATTCTTTAAGAAGAGAATGCCAAACGCTCATTAAAAAAGATCTTCTCTCCCCGAATGTGGGTGACAGCAGAAGGATGCATGAAAACTACCTCTCCCACGCCCAAGAGGACGAAGATCTACAATGCAGGTCCTCAATCGATGTGGAACCTCACTCTAGCAATCATCCACATGAGATGATAGAGATAAGGCACAATGAAGACATGCTTGGACATCATCACCCCCTCCAGGGTACCTCTCTACCACAATCGTTCTGAATTATCACCTGGATTGACATGTTGATTAGCCATAAGCATTTTCACATTCCTACTCATGAAAACAATTACAACACGCAACTGTGTGCGAGGCGCAATAATGCTCAGTCTCTTCGCATGCGTCACATGCCTATTAAAGGGAAGGCCCTTCAGCACAAAGAGACTCACAGTCTGCCCCTTCAAGTTTATTTGTTGTTACAGTTCTTACCCTCTTGTGTGCCCTCTCTGTCGCGCAGCCTCCCCCCTAGTGTTGTGTTGTGCATAATTCCTCGGGCTACGCTCCCCCCTGACTGCGCACCTCACTCCAACTCAATCTGTCTGGCCAGTTTCATAAGCTTGGGTGCACCCCTTATCCCGCGCCCCTTGCCATGTATTCCCCTTCAGTGCACCTCCCCATCCACTTGCACCTCGCTTCACACCTCCCTCCTTGCCATGCACTCCCCTTGCTTCGCACCTCTTATGCTTCAGCTCACCATGGCACCTAGGGTGCGACAAAGAACCATCCGAGGAGGCTAGAGAGAGGCGTCCCCTAGTCACTACTACCAGGGGCCAGATAATCGCCTGGAATCTGTTGAAGGCTCCTCCTCGGACAATCATGCTAGAGAGGCTCCCCAGAGCCCCGAACTTGATCAGGAGGAGCAGGCCCCCTCACAGGTTTCGCAGAGAGGCAGAAGTGGACCAAGGAAGTCCACCATTTCTCACCAGGAGCACCCCTTACCTGACAAGACCGAGCCTCTTCCGGCTTAGGAATATGAGTGGGATGACATAGATGTTTGGATAATGGATTCAGAAGGTACCTAGATGCGTATCCCAAATGCAGAATACCCGGTGGCTCCCATCCTCTGTGCACCGATCTCCAAGCCATCGTGTCTACCCACCGCTGAAGAGGAAGCTGTCGCGCAAGCGTACGCCTATCCCATATTGGAGGAAGATCCAAAAAGCGATGATGAAGCCGAAGACTAATAACTGCTTAGCAACTCAGCTCTTCCTTGTTTTTTGTTATGCTTTCTATTACCACATAATTTCTATTTTGACTACTGATACAACACATTTTGTAATTTTCCGTTTCATGTACTTTCCAGGCTGGTTTCCTCCATGGAGGCAACCCCTTATCTGCACAACAAAGGCTGGGATTGGTTAAGCGCAACTTACCAACTCATCATGTAGCATATGTATTGTTTCTATCTTCGAATTAATATAGATTAGCCTCATTTACAAAAAAAAAGAAAAAAGGATTTATGGATGTATATGCTATGTAAAATATTTTAATGTCAATTGCATATATATTATATATCATTTAAAAAAATATATGTGTATATCATAAAAAATTTATTTTATGGTTAAAGCATTTATTTAGTCCTATATATACTCTATTTAGCTTTCAAAAATACAATTTAAACAATTTAAACTAGAACATTGTATTTTACACTCATTTGATCTCTGTGTGCTCTTGTCATGTTAGATCTGTACTTAAAATGGATCTATGTTGGTTTAGTAAACATGGTTTTTCAATTTTTTAAAGTTACAAAATATCTAATTGTTTAGATATTAGTTGTTTACCATGTTAATATTGAAACAACACAAACTTAATTGGTATTAGCTTATTTTTTTGTTTTTTATTTAAAGTCTTACATATTTAAAAATGCATGTGTTGTGTAATGTCCTCCACATAAATGGAATAATTTTAGTGCGTGATTGTTGATTAGTTTTCAACCATAATTTTTTACATTTGTTGATTAGTTTTCAACCATAATTTTTTACATTTTTGAAAATATATATTTTTCCATTGTCTTCCACATAAATAAATTAATTTCTATGCATGACTCTTGATTAGTTTTATACCATAATAATAATAAAACCATAATAGCTTTAAAATTTGGTATTATTTTCATTTTTTAAATAAAATTCTAAAGAGATAAAAATTATAATAATAAAAAATTAATATACAATATATATTTTATAGATTTGTTTTTTCATTAATATTTTTGTTTAACTTATTTTTTATTTGCTACTGATTTTTGAAAATGTTTGACAAAATATCAACCGGTAATGTGTTTCAAATATATTTTACAAAATATCTTAATGTAGAGACACCATTTGTCTTTTATACCTGACAACATACTTTTTAAACATAGTTTTATAATTTTTTAGAATTATAATATAGTTTTATAATTTTTTTAGAATTATAATATATTTTTTTTTTTTTATAGAAATACATATTTGTACATTATGTCCATTCTTTTGAAAAGTGGAATGCCCAGAAAGCGAAACAGACATAATCTCGTGAGTTGTAGCTGGATCTGCACATAAAATTGACAGTCGAACCAATTATAAATGTATCAGTTGACCGGTTATTCTCTATGTCCATTCTTTTGCCATCTGGAATACACCGAAAGCGAAAAGACATGAAGTTGTCTACCGAGCCCGTGAAATGGTCCGGATGAAAAAAAAAAAAAAAATTGCCTTGTTAATTAAAATTTGAAAAATCATGTGCTTGGAGTGTTTAGAATTTATTTGATGCTGGAAATGGATTTATCAAAAATTCTTAAAGCACTCAAATATTAAAGTTTAACAACTATAAACAAAATTCTAGGTAAATCTTTGTCAAATTTTCTAAAAATCATTGCCTAATTCTGAATGAAAACCCGACCTTTTTAAACTACGCGAAAAGACATAATATGGGAACCTGGAAGGTACCATGCACGTTCAGTTGGCACATATGGAGACGAGCTGAGAAAAATGTAGTTTGATAACGGGCACTTGAACAGATCGGAACACAACATCTTTTGTAATTCTGGTGACATTCTTCATCGATCCGCATAGTTTTAACAAAATTCTAAGTTTGATAAATAAACGAATAAGCAAAATGCTCAAAATCGATTGGGCAGAAGTACTCTTCAATAAGCAAGCGAATAAATTATTGATCGATTTTCGGAGACATTTCACCACAGAAACTTTCAGCGCCAGTTATCTGCCAGATATAGAATTTAATTAATCAGTGTCAGATATGCTCGGGAGTGGGATAAGCATTTGATTAATCAGAGTCAGATATGCTTGGGAGTGGGATAAGCAGTAGGTAACGGCGTCGTCCTCCTCTGCACTACAACGGGAAAGCCACCATCCATACGCGCAGTCAAGCTGTGAACGAGTTTTGGAGTTCTCTCCCGCGAATCAATGGGCGGCTGCAATCTGAACATGGAAATGACAGTGGCCGAAACATATTTCATCTGAATGAACGCCATTTCTTTGCCTAGACAAACACGAGCTCCGCCTTGGAAAACTGCGAATTTGAAGGGACTCTGAGGAACAAAATAGCCCTTTTCGTTCACCCACCTCTCGGGCTTGAATTGCAGACAGTCGGCACCCCAGATGGCCTCCATTCGACCCATGGCGTATTGATGATAAGTCACCCGATTGCCTTTGCCCACCAAAGTCCCGTCTGGCAGGACGTCGTTGTCGACAGCGTGCTTGGAGTCGAAGAGGACCGGCGGATAAAGTCTCATCGACTCGCAGAGTGAGGCGTGCAGGTAACGCATGTTCTGCAGCTCCTCGTAAGAAAATAGAACGCCATTAGAGGAAGAGGAATCTTTATCTTGTGATCTTCTTGTGACTATGAGATTGGCTACTTCCCTGTAAACGGCTTCCTCTACGTGAGGATGAGAGGATAAGAGCCAGAAGAACCACGTTAATGCCGACGACGTGGTATCTTTGCCGGCCAACATGAAACTGATGATCATATCTCGCAGAAATTCGTCTGAACTCGTGTGGTCCTCGCGTTCGAAGCCCATGGCGGCGGCGGGCATATAATTTGCACTTCCTTTGCTAAAAGCCAGGAATCTAGAAATGAGATCCGACTGTTCCAACATCATTTCGGCGGCCGTAGCGCCGTCATTCCTAATCTCACTTCTCCGACGGCGGATAACTTCCCAGGCGAACTGGTGCACCACTTCAATGGCTTTCGAGAGGCGCTTCTCGGATCCGATGTTGAGCAGCCTCTTCATCTTCCACACCAACTGTATTGGTGCCGAAGCCCTTTCAGCGCTCAGCTTTGCTGCCACATCAAACGCCACTGCCAGCTCCGACTCAGCATTAAGACACGTGTCCAGCCACGCAGGATCCACCCCGAAGGAAACTTTGCAAATCGTATCGAATGCAAAGCGCTGCAAAATGTCCTGCAAATCCAAGCAGCTGCCCGTCTCGCAGGCGTTTTGCAGAACGGGCAGGAGTCGATCCGTGACCTCTTCGACGACGACACGCATGACGAAATTGCGGAGAGAGTGGGTGTTGAACTCGTAGCTAGCGACCTTTCGCTGTAGCTTCCATGCATCCCCGTCAGAATTAAAGATCCCGTTCCCCAGCAGATCGTGGAGAATGGCCGTAAAGGGCTGGCCCTTTGGATAATTGTCGAACCGCTTCTTAAGAATGTGCTCAACGTTCTCAGGATTCGCCGTCAACACCGTCCGGATTCCTCCAAGACGCTCCAACACGATGGTCTGCGTAGGGGACTCCGCCAGCATTTCGGCAGTCCATTGAAAGTGTCTCTTTCGATTCTTCCACAACGCAAACAGTGAACCCACAAGTGTATACCGCTTGGGTTCACACACCAATGTCACTCCCTGGCCACTGCAAGTGCCATCACATAATATCAATTCCCGCAGATTGTAGAAAAAATGAAACACGTAAAACGCTATCCCCGCCGCAAATGCTGCTGCTAGCGATTGCAGTAAATTCGCTGTGAGGCTCTCAATTTGGAGGGACATTAAAGCTATAAAGTTCTCCATTTCTGCGTCTGATTGAGTATGCAGACTGAACCTTAAAACACCAAGAAAAGGGTTCCTTTTCTTGCGCACATACAAACGGTGGCAACTAGCAATGAGTGGGTGAAGGAGGAATTGAGGTTGCCCGACTTAAATATCGTAGGTGAAGGGCTTTTTTTCATCATATAATTTATGCACGATTTTTCAATGTGCGTTGTTGTATTCACACGCCAACCATGCCTTAGTTAAATCTGATCTGTTAGTACCATCATATGCACACGAATTTAGTTCGTTCGGTTGGTACAGCGTACAATTTAGTGGGCCTGGTGAATAAGGCCCGCAGACCCGCATTTAGGATATCAACACTTTTTAGTTTGAATGGCTGAGTATGGTCTCTTGAAATCTCGGTCAACCTTTGCGGCAGGATATTATTATTAGAGTTTCGAGATTGGATGTATGAAGGAAAATTATATAAATTTGGATAAGATTTTGGTAAAATTTGGTTGATTTTTTTTTAAAGTTAGATGATTGTTAAACTTAAAGATTTTTGTATTTTTTTTTAATGTTTTTAATGGTATGAATTTTTTTACTAAAAGAAAATATTATTATTTTAATATTTTTAAGTTTTTGATGATATTGAATTTATTTCAACTTGAAACATTTTTATTGTCAATTTTTTTGAAAAATATTATCTAACTCCAACCATTTTTACTATCAAATTTATCAATATATAAATTAAAAATATTATCCTTATTAAATAAATATATCAACTATATTAAAATATATTATTTTATAATATAATTATATTAAAACTCCTTAAAATCGCAGTAGTCCCGGCCCATTGGAATGAATTGTTTTATCCATCGCACGGATGGCGCTCTAACGTCGCTTTGTTTAATAGATTTAGCTATATCTTTTAATATATTAATAAAAATTAATTAATTTTGGTGAGAGTATATATTTATTTATCATGTTCAATATATCATTTCAATCTGATTGGAATTGAACTAATTATTTCACATCAAAGATTTAACATAGTACTTAATAGTTTAACCAACTCTTTCAGAAAAATCACAATCTCATTTAGAGGACCGAAACTTAATTCATCATCAAGACAATCAATCAAAAAGTCCCTTAACATAACAACCCATCATTGTCTATCTAAAACTCACCCATATGTTAATAATTTTTTAATATAATAATATTATTTAATCTATTTTAATATTTAATAATATGTGACAACTAGTTTAAATGCTAAATTGTTTGTTATGTAATTTGTTTTTAAAGAAACTAAGACATTTATCTCTTCATTAGAAATTAGTTAACAAACTAAAATTAATTGTGTTTTGGACTAAAGGTAAATAAAAATTTAGTTATGGAAGTGGTTCCATAAAAGTGAAAAGACTAATGGTAAAAAGTATTCCAATTAAGAAGTGGTTGAACAGAAACAGTTCAGTTAGTTACTCCTTCCTCTATGGGTAAAGCAACATCCTTGTGAGGAAGAGGGATTCTGATCTGTTGGGGGCTAATATAAGGAAAAGAGGAGATAGTGTGAATTTCCCAAGCTGGTGGTGACCAGTGGAAATACTCTCAGCAATCTTGAATTCTTTCGTAAAGTAGATTGGACTTGGGTCTTAAGATCTCTTCCGAGTTCTGTATTAACCTACTTGACTCAAGTGGGGGGGAGGGGTGGGCGTGAGGACGTAATTGCCTCATCCACGGTAGGGAGGACAACATCAGTCAATTTCAGATAACTAAATTTATTGAGTTTTGCTAGCTTTTCTGAAGAGCATTTTGATACAGTTCCTAAGGTATTTTAATACATTTATTTAAGTTAAATATCTTGGCTAAGGTTAATATTTTCTGAAGAAAGCTGCTTACTATTAAGTTTCTAATTTGTTGAATAAATTTTCAATAGCAACACTTTTCTGTAAGAGCTTCTGTATGGCCTACGTATACTAGTTCTCTTGAAATAAATGCATCACTGTGTGGCTAAGCTTTCTTAACTCGATGATTTGAAATGCAATGATGAATGTGCATGGGAAGTTAATGAATGTCCATGGGAAGTTAACTCTGTTCTCTTTACATAATATGTTTTTTCTTTACACAGTAGAACAAAAATGGTTAGAATGATAAAGGACAACATGCAAAAGTAAAATGACAGCCAATCTCTGAGTGATAGATAAACCATAAATTACCACATAAGCAACACAAATCGAGAACCTGTAAGTGGAAATATAGGAAATATCTAACCCAGTTCCAGAGTTTGAAAAACTCCGAATTCCGGGTTGATTGTCCCTAACAATATAAACTATACACGGATAGGATTTGGGTTGGTCTGGTCAACCCTTAACTTATTAAAATGTACAGGAAATATTAAGCAGAATTGTTATTCATATTGCAGAGACAAGTGACACAATCAAAGAGCCGAGAAATCTAGATTCTTTCACATAATGTAACACATAACAATCTAGAAGGATTCTATCATAACAACCATTGAAGAACAAAAGATACATCATTTTTCAGATATTAAAACAAGAAATAGAGGCACAAATGTTCGGTGCGACCTTACAACTGTTAGCTTAAAACTGAGTGTAAACCCAATAATATAGCCGGGATGTCAAGAGTACAGTCACCAAAATTTCTCTATCAATTAAAAGATTTAAAATCAAAACGCAAAATTAATAGAGAGTTCTTGTCGTAAGACAAGTAGCCTCGGTTCTGGAAAATGAACCCTTACTCTAACATTACAAGTGTAGCCTCTTAAAAGCCACAGTAAGATTAAACATTTCTGCACTTAAAAGTGTAAAGACTAACAAAACAAATGTTGCCGCTCTAGCTATAGAGAAGTTTCTGTGGGCTACCCAGTACCTGTGACATGAGGCACGAATGCGGGTAAGACCCTTTCTCTTTGATAAGAGGCGGAGACAGAGAAATGAACTAAACACCAAAAGCATTCGAAGCTTGTACCTGCACAGGTACATACCCACGAGAAAGTTGGATTTCATAGCTGAAGGGTTGCGAAAGAACAAAAAGAAAAGAGAAACTATGGACATGAAAACAAGGAGCTTTGACTTATCTGTGTTAAGCGGACCCCGAGCAGAATGAGGGCTCTTTGCGGAAAAGACAAGGGAAAAGAACAATTACAAACCCCAAGATTAAGAGAAAGTATAAGTTGAATTTCATGAATAAAGGAAATGACTATGAAAACTTACTAGCAACAATAAGAATGTCAATCGGTAAACCGATGGAGGAGGCATAGCGCAGTGCATAACCTCAATGTAACCCAGTTGAACGATGCATAAGAAAAAACAAGATAATCTCACATAGTGAACTAGTAAATAAGCAAGCAACCTCCTGAAGGGAACCCTGTCCAGTCGAATGAGGTACGAACATGGAATCCCAAACCAAGCAAATGACAGTATGACTATAAGCAACCTCAGAAAGATTCGTAAACAAAAATCTTGAAAAATTTGTAAGTCTTACCCTCATAAACTCCACAGAGAAATGGAAACTGTGACCGGAGGTCGGGAGCTGCGATCGGGTTGCAGAGTAGCAACGCTGTAATAGACCTCCATCCAAACGAGCCAAACGGTTAGGGTTTTGCGGGGTTGATTACCCTAAGCCGCCGAGTACCATTGCCAGCCGTAGATCTCTCTAGTGGATTTGACGGTAAGCAAGTAAACAGATGTCACAACCATAAAAATCAACTTCAATTATTTGGTACAACAAATCTGCACGATGCTCATTATTTTAAACCAAAATTGCAAATCTCTATATGTAAGAAATGTCATAACCTAGATTTGCATTAAATCATTCGAATTCCTCAGGAGTGTAAAAGCATATGGTCCTGTGTGCAATGATGAGATAAACCCTCGATGAAATTAACCTGTAATACTATATTTGCATGTCACCAATGGTTGTGATAATATAAGGTCTAGAACTTTAAAGCAGTACTAAACATTATCACAATAAAAACTAAAGAATAAAGTATGGTTACAAGTGAGGAGCGGGTAAACCATAGCATTTACCTTTTAAAACATAGATAATTAATTTTTTTTAATGGGGTCTTAAATGTTACATAATAATTTAATATATCACAGATTAATTAAATAATTATAAATACTTAAAAATAAAACTTTAATTATAAATATTTTAAAGTGCATCATTAAATTACTATTACTTTTTTACCATAAATATTAACTTCATATTACTGATTCTTAAATTTTATTATTAATTACCTACTCTTATTATTGATTTTATTTTTAATAATATTGACTTCATATTACTGATTCTTAAATTTTATTATTAATTACCTACTTTTATTATTAATTTTATTTTTAGTAATATTGTTATTGACTCAAACTTTTAACATTTCACTACGGATCAATTTCAGTTGCGGTAAGGTTAAAATAGGAGTCAATTAAAATATCTTGTCAGTCAGCAATGACCTTGTCAGCGACTCAGTCTGGGACACAATAATTTACAGATTCCTCCACAACTTGAAAACCACCGAGGCAACAGTCTTTGTCCAAAGTCCGTGAAGTGGAGGTAAATGGTGAAAGCACTTGACTTTCAGCAGATCCACCCAGGATCAAACCTCCATGGAGACATATGCCTGTTGTGTCTTGGCTAGAAGAGTAGGCGACCCCATAGCGGACGTCTCGGCTCTTGTTGAGGCATAAGTTAATTGCTATTGTGTGCGGCTTGCAGGCTGTTGCACCTAGCCTAGGTTTATAGTGGCAGCCAGTTGGATTTGAACCCGAGCCTTGCTCAGACAACTCTCACCAGTTACCGATTGTCCTAGATCTAAAAAAAAAAACAGTCTTTTTCCAAACACGGACATTAACAAACCCTATAACTAGAACTTCAACCAGCGAGTGAAATTTGTTATAATCTTTCTGGGTATCATTTTGTATACAGGGTTTCATTATAGTTAATAATGGTTATAGTTATGGCGGTTATCATTCTCCCTATATTATTTGTATTCAGATTTATTTATTTTTATTAAATATTTTAACAAATTATTATTCTTATTTTTATTATTTATTTTAATTATTTATTATTATTTTTAATAGTGTATTATTATTTATTTGAGTGATGGTATGATTTATAAAATAAATAATTAAAATCTATTGACACTCTTTTCTACAAGTATCTTCTTATGAGTTCAATTGACACTCTTTTCTACAAGTATCTTCTTATGAGTTCAATTGACACTCTTTTCTACAAGCATTTCCTTATGAGTTTTGTTTTTTTAGGAGCTAGTATGTGTTTAAATTAAATATAAATCCTACTTACCCTATTCATTGTATGGAAACCTTTTCATCTGAGTGTATATTGATGAATGCACATTTGTAGATAATGAAGAAGTGTGTTAGATTTGTGTGAGTTACAAGGCGGTGTTCTAGAAATTAATGTTTTCAATTGTGTGTGAATTGTAGTTAAGTCAAAGTCTATAACCTCCAAATTGTTATGTCTATTGATCTCATTGATATATAATGGGGAACATTGCCATATATTTAGTATGAGTAGGCATGTGAGCCTCATATAATAAAAGAGTTATATTATTGTCTTTATTTATCTAAGTTGGTATTCGAACATAGGTTGGAGTTTTGGTGAGAAGCATGGATTCTTGGTATTAAATATTGTGTTGTGCCATCAGTGGGAGTGCACATTCGAAGAAAAGTAGTTGTGTGGTGCACAGATCTCGATTTGAGATCCTTTTATTCTCTTTGTTTGGTACCAAGGAGTTTCATAGGTCGATTGTGTTTGGGGGAGAGGGGTGGAACCCCGCTGGAGCGATGTGATATATGTGGCTCATATCGGTCAGATTTGCGAAATAATTTTGTGTGTGGCTCTTGCAATGCTGGGACCTACATGTGATTTTGGCCGATTTGGCTGTCACCGTTGCACATTTGGGTGCAGGCTTTAGTTAATAAAATCTTTGGTTTGGTTATGATAGATAGATGTGCATCAAACTTAGTGAGAAAATTGTCGCTTGTTGCCCCTTGGTTAGTACCTTCAGAGATTGGTAACTACCACTATCAAAATGTGAAGGGTCGGTGTATAATTGAAAATAATGTGATTTGAACCAAGGAAAACATTTGCTTCAAGTGTGCAGACTTCTACAATTAACCTAGACTATTGACGGTTAAAAGAAGTATAAGTGTTTCCCAATTTTTAATGAGGAGAGCGACTGTAAATTGGAGACAATTGTGAACATTTTGCCAGAGAAGATCTGATGGTATTTGATGGTTTCGAGTAAGTAAATTTAATGTCTGTATATTTTTATACTGAAATAAATCTGACATAATTTTATTCATATTTGGTGTAATCTTTTTAGGACTCTGCATATCTACCTAATTTTTTAACATTACAAAGATTAGATGTGGGGATATTTGTTTTAAATTTGGTGCATTTTTTTACTTGGGGACATTTAAAAATGAAAAATCCATTTGTTGATTCATATTTAAATGAATCCACAAAGTAGGATGGAAAGAATTATGCAAATTGGAAATTTAAATTGCAGATGTTACTCAAAAATTGTAATGCTTGGTCAAGAGTATCAAGAGATGAAACCAAAATGACAACACCGACATCTTCAGTTGAGGATGAGGAGCACAAAGAAACCAAGGCCATGGTACTCTTCCAAATGCTCATAAAGGACAACATTATTCCACACATCAGGGATTGTACTACATGTCGATCAAAATGGGAAACACAGGTTGTACAAAACTCCCAATACTAATAGAGTGTTATTTCTCAATTAAGATGGAGGTAAATGAAAACACTAATGATTTTCTTTCTAGAATCAAAGAAATTTATGATAAACTAGGTGTTATTAATAAAAAAATTTACAATAGTGCTCTAGTAACAATTACTTTGAATGGTTGTTGAATGATTATAATATTTTTATCTCTAAACATTCAACCAGGGAAAAAGTTCCCTACCTTTGATGAATTAAAAATTATTATCCTACAAGAAGAAGAAAGAAGGAAGGATTTGACTAGCAGATCTCAAAGTTCGAAGAAAGAAGGAAGGATTTGACTAACAGATCTCAAATTTCATATTTGGCACTGATAGCCAAAGGGAAGCAACCATACAAAAAAAATCCATGGGACAAGAACAAAGGAGGAAAATCATAGTCAAAACCACATCAAGGCACAACGCCACTAAAGAAAAACACCGATATGAATATGAATGATGAGAGGGCAACTCTCATTCCTCTTGGGATGATACATAGTCAAAACCACATCAAGGCACAACGCCACCAAGGACAAATACTCATACTCATATGAATGATGATAGAAAAACTCTCATTCCTCTTGGGATGATATTGTAGTTGCCTTATATATCCTTAACAATACAATGTGATTTCAATCATTCAACGTTGTATGAATGATGAGAGGACAACTCTCATTCCTCTTGGGATGATATTGTAGTTGCCTTATATATCCTTACTCTTGAGATGATATTGTAGTTGCCCTATATATCCTTAACAATACAATGTGATTTAAATCATTCAATGTTGAGGTATGGATTGGTGGACATGAAGATTATATTCTTCTTTATTCCAAGGACATACATCACATTTGTATTTGTCTCACATGGCCATTAGGTAAAGTTGCACATCCATCACCATAACCTTTGATTTCGTGAAGGTTATATTCTTCTTTATTAGAAGAACATATATCACATTTTGTATTTGTCTCACATGGCCATTAGGTAAAGTTGCACATACATCACCATAACCTTTGATTTCTTGATTTCGTGAGATCTATCTTCTCCTAGATAGATATGAGTACCATTATTATTTTCATGATAGGTATCAAACCTTCCTTTTTGCATGCCATATGAATTGAAGCATCAGAGTGAATAAACCATGCATTAATATCAATAGTTATGCTAATAAGGAAACATTTGAAATGAATACTTTTATATTTTTGAGATTATCACTAACTGGGACTTCTTTATGAACAAAATTCCCTAAATTCTTTTTATGCTTGGATTCATAAAAATTCCTTTTATTGCAATCTTCAACAAAATGTCCATGATTACCATAATAAAAGCAATATATATATATATATATATATATATATATATATATATATATATATATATATATATATATATATATATATATATATCTTCTAAATTTCCTTAAAATTTGAGAGTATTGAAACACATACCCCTCTAAATTATAGCATCCATTGTTTTTTATTTAAAAAATACTTCATTTTTATTTTAAAAACCATACATGTCAATTATAAATTAATTATGAAAGAATTACATATCTCTCATATTAGTAGAATATGTTTTTGGACACAACAATAATTTTTAGAAGATTGAAAAAAAAAATTACGAAAATATAATATTCAAAATAATACTCCTTTTTATTTTTTTTATAAAATTTTAAAATATATATATTTTTTAAATAAATTCTTAAAATAATATCTAACAGAATATTGATGAATAAATAATATTATTTTTTCATAAATTTTTAAAATATAAAAAATATAAAAATAGATTTTTTAAAATAATATCTAGCAACAATTGCAATATTGATAAATAAATAATACTAATATTTATAATTTTATTTTTAAGCTATTGAAACGTTAAGATATATCTGTCTACCTATGGGGCGTCGACACGTCACGATATTATTATTAAAATCTCTGGTTTCGACATTGCTCTTTACATGTTTCTTTTAGTTCAATAATTTGTGGCACCGTCAGCGCGTTTTATAACTTCATTCACCGTGTCTCATTCGTGTTTCTATCATTCACGTATTGACTGACCGTGTTTCACTGCTTTAGTTTTTACTTATTTTGTTCATTTTTATATTGTAGATGGATGTATACCTGTGAAACTTATTAATATGATTGTGTTAATTAGAATCAAACAAAATTAAATTATTAATTTGATCGTGTTAATTATTAAAAATATGAAGTAAAATTGTATCAATATTTTGAAGAGTAAAATTTTAATATCTTAATACTTTTACTTTTTCATATTATTGTTTGCAATAGGTTATTAATTATTTTTCATAATTATATTTGACAATTTCAATCTACAAGTGAAAGGTTAGATAATGGTTATTTTTTATATTTTATATTTTATTTATTCATATTATTATTATAATCATTTTGGTTTTTGTTAGGTAATGTGAGTCTATGTTTATTTGTGACTTGAGTAATCTGGATTGAGGGACATCTAAGTTGTCAAAATTAGTTCACACTAGCCCTTAGCATGGTTAGATTTTTGCCCAAAAAGTTTTGAATTGATGGCTTTTTCACCATAGAGTGATTTAACACTCAGTTATAGGCTATTCTACACTTAACAGGCTTATGATGGATTTTTATAATATGGTTTTAGTTACTATTTTTTATTTTATTCATGTTGATAAACATGTCTATTTTGGAATAAGACTTTTAAAATTTTAATATAATTGTTAATAATTGTATGGTGAATGATAGAGATTTAACCTACATGCAATATTCTAAAATATTTTTAGTAGTATTCACAAGTCAAAGGCTCATAGTTATGCTCCACTTTCCCTTTAATTTAAATTCATTAATTAAAAAAATGTTATATGAACAAGTATGATATGATATGAGTTAATTTTTTTTGTTAGTTTGATATTGATAAGACACGACCTTGGTCCATAATATTGTAAGAAAGTCTATTTATAAATTAAGAATCTCCATGATACAATGGAGGTCAATCACCATAATTAAGAATCTAGTTATATAATTTTTTAAATGTAAACATGTTTAATTTAATTATCCATGATTATTAGGTGGATTGTGGGGATTTAACTCGAAAAAGATGTTAGAGAATTTCTTAGTATTATTCACAAATCAAAGATTGAGATTTATCACCAAAATAGTTTTTCCTCTTTTTCCCTTTTAATTAAATTGATTTTAAAAAATAAAATATCATATGAACAAGTGCCATAGGAAATGTGTTATAGTATATTGTGCATGTGGTATTGATACACCATGATACTAGCTCAAGAATCTCCATGGTAAAGAGAGGATAAATCTCCATGGTTAAGAATATATATATATATATATATATATATATATATATATATATATATATATATATTCTTTTTATAATAATAATAGTCCCAAGGGGCAGCTCAATCTCAAGGGAGATTCGAAGGTTAAATCTCCCGGTTGTGAACCTATCTACAAAGAGGATGAAGGGAGATTCAAAGGTTAAATCCCCCAATTGTGACCCTATCTACAAGGACAATAAGTCATAGACGCCTATAGGTTTACTAGTAGCTAGATGTAAGGGGAAGGATGATAAGTCATAGACCCCTATAGGTTTACTAGTAGCTAGATGTAAGGGGGTTGTTGAGTTCCTCTCGGATACCCAAAAAACAAAGCCAACAATAATAATAAAGATACAGTATAGTTATTTTTTATGAGATATGTCTACCAAAGTAATTAATCATTTTTGTAATTAATAATAAATAATTTAAAATAACGTTATAATTTAGTTCACTTTTATGATCTTTTAAATTTTAACAATGTGATATGTATCACAAAGTTAGTCTTTTGATGCTTATAATAGATTGATGCCTATAAACATTTACCAAACATTTGTTTTTTTTTTGTAAACTTGGTTGTAACTTACCCTGATATCCTCACATGGAAATGCAACGAGTTAGAAAATTTTTATACAAATTACCCATTGGTAACTATTCAAATCACTATTCAAGATTCCTCACTAATAAATTTAGTAGAGGAATAGTACATTGCATAACCATTAACAACGATTTTTGTGGTTTATTAACATAAACTATATTTTTGGTTTATTATCATAAACTATATGATGTAACCTTGCATTCATTTCATGATTCATTTACCAAGATTGATTAATCACATACTTGACATTATCAACATATCACATACTTGACATTATCAACATCGCATGATGCAAGAATATTACATCATCAAAATGAAACAATAAGCAGTCACCAGTTACATCATTGAACACCGTTATAACATGTGGTTTATTAACATAAATTGTATATGTAACCTTGTATTCATTTCATGATTCCTTTACCAAGATTAATTAATCACATACTTGACATTATCAACATCACATAATGCAAGGAATATACATCATCAAAATGACACAATAAGCAGTCACCAGTTACATCATTGAACACCGTTATACCCTGGAAACCTAGTAGGGTGAAAACAAGCAAACATTTAATTTTATTATTAAAATCTTGTGAGAGTGTTCATCCCCCACTCAATGGCTTATAAGGAAGACCATCCCTTAACCATTGTTATAAATATTACAAGGAAATATCATTTAAATAAATATATTTAGCTTAAAGCCATTGGAATAATTATGATAGCATATACCCACTAATATTCATATCTTCCCTTCTTGGTGGCATGGTTGTACCTACAATGGATCATATCATCTTGCAGCCAACATTCATCTCATGAACCATTAATCATTTACCTGCCACCATGTTAAGCATAATATATCCTTTGCACAAGTCACCATCTAATGTTGTCTTCAACATACATTGATGTTAGGATTCATAAACTATTAATCAAACCATTCACAAATCTATACTATTAATTCTTTTCCATCTATTTCTGTACATTCATGACATGCTAGTAAAATATCGTGACATGTTTCTTTTAATAGCAATGCAAAATACATAAAGTTAATCAAAATAACTAACCCTTAAGCTATTACTTTTGGTGCATGTAAAGAAAACTAACACTTGTTATTCCTATGCATGCAAATGCATATAGTTTCCAAAAGAGTCTTCCCAAAGGAATTCTTAACAAAATCAAAATATGCAAACTCTTGTTTTCTTTTCAGTAAAACTAATGCAATAAATAATATAAATACATGTCTTATTTTTCAAATATTATAGTAACAATATTTTCAAATATTATACTAACAATATTTTCAAATGTAGTCTAACACAACATGCTACCTTTTGGCACATATAAATATGTATATCTTTCTAACGAAAACTAATACAAATCTTGCATGCCTATACATGATCTTATTCCAAAAGAAACTAACATAATAGTTATGATGGGATAAAATACTCACATATAATTTTTCCTAATTTGTTTTATTTTCTGTAAAACTAATGCAATCAAGAATATAAATACATGTCTTATTTTTCAAAGATTATACTAACAATATTTTCTAATGTATTCTAACACAACATGCTACCTTTTCACACATACAAATATGTATATCCTTTCCAAGGAAAGCTAATACAAATCTTGCATGCCTATACATGATCTTATTCCAAAAGAAACTAACATAATAGTTATGATAGCATAAAATACTCACATATAATTTTTCCTAAAGAAACATAGCTCATTATTTCTTCTATCCATGCAAAGAACATATCTCTAAGAACATATCTCTATAACACAATGGTTGGTTATTATTTGTGCATGCAAGAGCTTAACACAATAGCTCTTCTTAATGTATGCAAAACATATTCCCTTCTTAGAATTCTACCATAATTAACTATTATTTTCATGTAAACAAATAAATACTTATTTTTCAAAACGAAGTTAATTTAATCTAGTTTCTTTTTCTACATGAAAGTTTCTTATGCTTCCCTTTCAAGAAATTATCATAGATAATCATGTTTTATGCATAAAACTAGGCAACCATAACAAGGATAACTTAACATTTTGTACACCTAAATCAAGAATTTTCCACAATTCATCTAGCCATGTAATTTTTGCAAACTCTTGCAAATGAACTAACACAATTTTCTTATCTTTCACCCACGATAAAAACATATTCTTCCAAAGAATATTCCTATGACTTATATTACCTATGTTCATTTGATCTATTCATAGTTTGTTACATTTTATTCATGACTAAGTATTCCTTTTTCTAAGAAATCACCTTAACTCTCTTACATGAGAATCCTTGATATAAGAATCCATAAAATTCTTTCCAAAAAAATAACAAATATAATCTCTTTTTGTTTTAACATATAGCTATTACATGAGAGTCCCTGATATAAAAATCCATAAAATTCTTTCCAAAAAAAATAACAAATATAATCTATTTTTGTTTTAACATATAATTATTGTTTATCTGCATAATGAAACTCATTATTTTTCAATAAATTTGGTCTAGCTTCCTAAATTGTTTCTCTGCATAAAGATACTTATTATTCTCCAATAAAATTGGTCTATCTTCCTATACCTTAATTCACTCAATCTTTTAACATAGTTTTTTTTTTTTTTTTTAAATTAATTAATTAATGTATATTTTATGGATTCCGTATCATTTACATATATTATTCATATGCATTTTATTCATTTTTTTTACTGCATGCAACTACATCTATATATAGCTATATTTTTTTCCATAAATCTATCATGATCTCTTAATATTTCCATGCAAGAATAACATATGTAACAAAGAACAAAAATATGATATACTTTATAGAAGAGAGGAATAACCTGTTACTGAGTTTTGTAATCACCCAAAACAAAAACTCAGTAACAGTTTATTCCTCTCTTCTATAAACTATCTCACCTGTATGGATTCTCTCTTTAAAAATATGATATACTTCAAAGAATCTAAAAAACTATCTATTCTTCTAAAAAAGACTGTGGTTACTTATCTCTTAGTAAAATGTATCTCTTCAATCCCTTCTGTAGTCAAGAGAAAAACACCTTTTATTCCTTTCAGTAATCCATGATTTGAAAGTCCGCTAGCTTTTAATTACGATTGGTAAATCTTGCTTGACCTAGTATGAAGAGGAGACTGAGGCCACTGAGGCCAACGAAGATTATAGGTAATCCATGATTTGGAAGGCCGCTGGATTTTAATTATGATTGGTAGCTCTTGCTTGACCTAGTGTGAAGAGGAGACTGAGGACAACGAAGATTATAAGTCGCCCAGCTACTAGGCTTATAGCCACTGACTTTCCACATTGTACTTTATTTGTACATATATAACTAGTAATGAAAAATACAAGAGGTCGAATTTTAATGGCATCATCTGCAATTTGGACGAAGAAACAAAAATTTATATAATCCAGAGTCAATTCCCCAAGTATCAAACTTCAAGTGTATCGACTACTATTTATTGATGCTCGCATTGAACTTCAGGCTTGCAAACCTCTGCAAACCCCATTCACAAGTTTATGGTGAAATGTATACATTATCTATTAGTGCTCACCTCATTCATAGGTTTATGGTGAAATGTATACACTATTTATTAGTGCTCGATGAAATACTTCTAAAACCTCCTCCAACATCCATTCAGTTTTTCGAATCCGTAATATAAAATACTTTGGCAATTTTTACATTGGTCATTAATATGGAAGAATCAAGAATTCGTTTAACTTTTAACTTATTCTTGATGCAGTTACTCCATCGTAACAATGGAGTGACGACACATTAATCTCTGTAAAAATAATATTTATAAGAACATTGAATGGATATATACCATAGATCAATGATGAATGAGAAGCCTGATTATTAATTAATCAAATTTTGACATTCATTAAATTTTAAATATCTTCATGTGGTAATTATATTAATATTTTACATGAGCTTGTATGATATGGATATTACATTAGTAGTACCTCTTTATTTATCCATCTAATCAAAAAAGTAGATTACATTATTAGATTGTATATTTGATGGCCTCAATTTGCTTGTAGGAAACCATGACCATCTTGACATTCATTAAGGTTTAAATATCTTCAAGTGGTAATTATATTAAGATTTTACAGGAGCTTGTACAATATGGATGTTACATTGGTAGTACCTTTATATTTATCCATCCAATAAAAAAAGTAGGTTACATTATCAGATTGTATACTTGATGGTCTCAATTTGCTCTTTGGTAGTACCTCTCTATTTATCCATCCAATAAAAAAAGTAGGTTACATTATCATATTGTATACTTGATGGTCTCAATTTTCCCTTTGGTAGTACCTCTCTATTTATCCATCCAATAAAAAAAGTAGGTTACGGGCGGAAACGTGAAGCTGGGTTACACTTTTGTGAGAATCGATGGCCGAAATTTTTTTTCAACAATAGTTCGGCCGAACATTTTACAAAGTTCGACCGAACTTTGTAATAGTTCGGCCAAACTTTTTTTAAAAGTTTGGCCTAACTCGTGATTCTGTTTAGATTGACGGCACACTGACGGCGTGGGAAAACAGAATTTTTGCCGGGAATTGGAAAGCTGGCATCAAAAGTTCGGCCGAACTATTTTTTATAAATAAGTCACCTGCAAAGTTTGATGGTTTACAGTTTTCATTGTACGCGCGTTTTTTTTTTCGCTCTGGCTGCGTTGTTGCTGCTCCCGGCCGCCGTGGTGCTCCTATCGTCCCCGCTCGTCGAGTTACTTTGCAACCAGTAGAACTCGGGTATGTCACCAAAATTCTCGCTTCTTTCGAAAAATGCTCTGTGTGTGGGGCTACTTGAATGATGCCAGTGATTTTCTATATAGACTATGTATAGTAGTAAACAACGTTTTTTCATTTCTGGAAAAAAAATGTTAAAATATAAAAAAAAAATATTTGTTAAAATTATGACGTTTATCTCTGCATATGAAATTATCCAAAATAAAAACCCGTAGAAATTAACAACCCTCATATTGTAATAGTTAACAAACCTGCTACTGCAATACCAACGATTCAATAGTTCTTTTGTTTTTTCTTGGAAATGTTGAATGTTAAGAACCTCGTGTTTTCTTGAAAATGATAAATGTTAAGAACCTCGTTCCCAGGTTATTCATAATCTAGAAAGGGTTATCCACAATCCGAAAATGGTTCAACATTAGACTGTACAACAATTTTACAAGATTGGCAGATTTCGTTGGGCAATAGGCATCCAGAAATGGTCCAATATTACAGTGTAGAATTTTAAAAGACTGATAGCTTGCTTTGGACAATAGGACTAATTAGCACATTGTTTAAGGTTACAGTGTAGAATTTTACAAGACTGGCAGATTTCTTTGGACAATAGGAATAATTAGCACATTGTTTATGGTTTTCCAATCTTACTGGAATAAGACTTTAAATGAATTACACTAAATAAACACAAATGGGAAATGTATTAGAATTTTTAACAACTACATAATTTTATAGTTTTATTGGTACATGATATTTGGATGCATGTATGGGCTATAATCCTACTTAGGTTTATGGGTACATGATGTTTGGATGCATGTATTGGCTATAATCCCACATAGCTACTACCATTTCAATTGAATGCATGCCATTTCAATGGAATGTATGGGCTATAATCCCACATAGCTACTGCTATTTCAATTAAATCAATGGAGTGACATATTGGTCTAGAACATTGAAATCTTACTATTCTTTAAAAAAAAAAAAAACTTTCCATGTTTTGTACTTCCAATAGTAAAAGAAGAAAAATAAATCTTTCATTCTTTACCAAAAAAAGCAGAAAATAAATCTTACATTCTTTACCAAAAAAAGCAGAAAAGAAATCTTACATTCTTTACCAAAAAAAGCAGAAAATAAATCTTACATTCTTTACCAAAAAAAGTAGTTATACTTAAAAATAGTAACTAGAAAACTTTAAAATGGTAAGTAGAAGAAAATAGATATGCATCTGAAAAATATGAATATATATATATATAGTTTTCCACTACAAAGGTCTCATAATCTATAAACTAATAATCTAGAAACTAGAAGAACATGTTAGTTTAGCTAGACATAGAAGAAAAGATTAAGGATACAATGATTGTGATTGATCTAGATTACCTTACAGAAAATATATAAATAAAACACATCGATTTGAGTGCTACAACCTGATCTGATCTAATGTTGATATATAAATGAGAAAAATTATGATCTAATGCTGATATATAAATGAGAAAAATTATGATCTAATGCTAATATATAAATAAGAAAAATTATGATACATTGAAAATTTAAGTAGCTGAAATATAAATGAGAAAAATTATGATCTAATGCTAATATATAAAGAAGAAAAATTATGATACATTGAAAATTTAAGTAGCTCACATAACTTGTTGAATACAAGTGGCGAATACGAATGACACGTTCAAGATTTGAGTAAGACTTAAGTTACATATCCCGTGAAATCTCCCAACAAAACAAAACAAATAATAGGCACTTGTTGAAACTCCCAAGTCAATTAAAATAAAACAAATAACAAGCGAATAATAAGGGCTTGTTGAAACTCCCAAGGCAACTAAAATAAAACAAATAATAAGTGCTTGTTGAATGTCCCACTAGGATGGTGATGATTATATTACACCAATAATACAATTTAGACAACGGAGTATAAACGAAGTATCATAGTATAAAAAAAATATGTATATTCATATTCAAGGTTGAAACATATTTAGAAGGATAAAAGATGTATCAGATGTCAAAGTTATTTTTTCAATTTTTCATGGGGTCCTAGAGTGAAATCCAAATTTCCATTTCGGAATGGCTATGGCTAGCACATTGCCCTAATAAAATTCACCCATATCGAACTCCCATACACCGCTGCAAATACTAACACTTGTACCCATAAGCCCCTCCTTTGAAGCCTGTGAAGTGGGCATGGCATTTACAGAAGCCATCCCTTAAAGTTGGTTGAAAAAGAGGAACATTGTTACAAACATAGTAGCCATGACAGGAGCATGTTGCCTTACCTCATGCAGTAACATCTACAATATTATGCGTTGGATCATCCACTGCACATACTGTGTTTGCTTCGCCTTCTTGTGGAGGCATACACACATTATTAACCAATAAGTTTCTTTCCCCTCACAAGTTTCTGGGTATTGTAATGGGATGGTATTTTTTTTCATACAGAAAACTAGTGAGAATAAAGACATTCATTGCCATGGACATATATCAAGTATTTTCAATTCATATTCATACTACCTAGCTTTGGCATTTCCCAACAGAAAGTACTTTTTTTAACTAATTTTGCCGCTTGTTGAGCGAGGTGTTTCTGACCTGTGAATGTCTCCCTTCAAAATTCCGACTGCTACCAATGAGTGATGTGAGGGGTATCGTAAGGATTGATGTCCCCATACCAAGGGTGATTTAGAAGCTGTAGTAGAAGGTACAAGTAGCCCCATTTCCGGGAGCACTAACATCAATTACCCCTCACTTTCGTATCTATGTGCATTTAATCTGTTTGTTGTTATAGATTAGGCTTCCATGTCACCGACTGCATTTCTTTTCATTTAATGGTGCTCCTAGCCCTTCTGAACCAGGGAGGGGAGGCAAAAATAAGACCACGGTGAACAATGGAACATGGAAAAAAATGTACCACGACAGATGGAAAACATGCAATACTAGTTGTGTGACACTTTTTAACATTAACATGAAATTTGGGCCTAAAGTTTATTTGCTTTAATATGAATTAATATGGAAGACAACAAAATTTGGTTAAAGAGATATAATTTAACAAGACGATTTGTAGAGCAGCAAGTTCCTGCCATGGCTCAATAGTAGTATATTTATTCGTTTTCATGATCCATTCAACCCTGGGTCCAATAACTAGGAATGTTGATTTTGACATGAGTATCCATATAATCTTTCTCTTGAACCAAGTGATTGAGACAGGGCATCATCACAATAAAAAACCAAGTACAAATTGTAGTAATCCTAGAATCATGCTTTACATGAGGAAAAATTGGGGAACTCATGACTTGTACTACAGATAAAAAAAACATTTACCCTTACCAAAAAATATATGATAAAAATTGACAAACTACATAAGCTTAAGCTTAAGGGGATATAATCCTTCTTGCCTTCCATATAGATAGTGAAAATGATTGTTCCAAGTCTCATGTTATTTTATAAGCCTTGATTGGAAAGAAAAATAGGCTCGGGCAGAAATGTAAGAAATATAAAACATAATGAAACACAGCGTAAGAAATAGAGAACATAATGAAACACACACATACATATCTCTAGACAATCAACAAAATTATTTTCCTAGGAAATCCTTATATGGGAGACAAGCAACCCTAAAAAGTAATGATTCTCTAGACTCATTTTTCCCTAGGAAATCCTTATGGGAGAAAAACAACACTAAAATGTAAACATGCTCTACTCTCTCTTTTCTGGTATGGAAAATATGTGAGTACAAAGAAAGAGGTAATCTCTCTAGAGTTAGCTAAGAATTTTGGCGTGTAAGGTTGCTATAAAAACTTAACTTCATACATTTTCTCTCTAACTTCACACTCCTAGTTGTATTTTCAACTATGGAACAAAATACAATAACACAAAATGGAACTCTTATTCCTCCTAGTGGCCAAGTATTTAACCTAGCGTGATAGCCAACTAGGTGTAAGATTTGACTCTGTCAACCATTAACAAGGTTTGTGATTTTAGACATTTTAGAGTATTGTTAAAATTCCACATGTAGCTAGCTTGCCATGCATGAGTAATGGGGCTAAAATGTCATTATCTCGTACCATGGTGGTCAACATGATAGGTCAACTTACTAAAGGCATAAATTTTGAATGAACTTCGTTTGATGTTTTTATTGCACCATTGGATATGTCTTTAAGTGTAGAATAATGGTCAAGATTTCATGCCACTAAGCCAAGAATTTTAAATTCAACTGACTTTTAATATAACCAACTAAATCTTGCAAAAAAAGAATAAAACAATTTATGTTAGGATTGTGGATTCAAGGATTGAAACAACACACCATGATATTTCAAATTTAAAAATAATGGTTCGAGTCCTAGGTAGCTCAGAATCCTATTTGTTTTCAAAATAAGGATGCACTCCCATTTGATTCTCATGATTAGGTTGTAATCATGAGGCTCTCGCTCAAGAGTGGACCTTCCCAAAATCTTGTGACGTCTTGTCACAAACAAAACCATCAAACTAAAAACACATCATGCAAGAAACATAGCTCACTGATATATCATTTTTCTCCTTCAAAGAAAGAAAAATTCACATCATGTGAATATCTCCATGTACTCTTACATATTGGTGTACAAAAACATCAACCAAACACAAGTCGACAAAACATGCCTCTTCAAACAACTGAATCTCAAGTCAAATAATAGAGCTCATGTACAAATTTCCATATTTGTTGCATTTAAGTGTGTCAACATAACTCTACTCTCAACATCTTGCTTCATGCAACATGCACCATACTTTGAGTAAATGCAAAGAAATTCATGAAACATCAAAATACATGCAAGGCCTTAATTGGATAAGAAATCCAACCATCTGTTAGCAAACCATTTCAATGGCACTTCTTTTAGCTGCACTTCATCATGTGAATCATCTAGACCCTCATCGATTATGGAATCCTCTTTTCCATTCTTGTCGTTATCTCTTTCCCCCTTCTTCAAATGTTGTGGATGACTTGTTGGATACAAAGTCCAACACTTGTCCACAAGGTGACCTTTCTTATGGAAATGAGTAATAAACAATTGCATGTTATTTTCAACATCATTTTCCTTGTCCAATGGGCCTTTGACTTTTTGCCTCATTTATTTAGAAATTTTCAATGTGCATGGATATCTTCTTCCAACATTTATAAACATTATGATTATTCAAACCAAAAAAGGAACATGTGCAAGTTCTTTTATATATCTTATGTGAAATGTAAGAAATGTAAGAAATATAAAACATAATGAAACACAACGTAAGAAATAGAGAACATAATGAAACACACACATACATATCTCTAGACAATCAACACAATTATTTTCCTAGGAAATCCTTATGGGAGACAAGCAACCCTAAAAAGTAATGATGCTCTAGACTCCTTTTCCCTAGGAAATCCTTATGGGAGAAAAACAACACTAAAATGTAAACATGCTCTACTCTCTCTTTTCTGGTATGGAAAATATGTGAGTACAAAGAAAGAGGTAATCTCTCTAGAGTTAGCTAAGACTTTTAGCGTGTAAGATTGCTATAAAAACTTAACTTCATACATTTTTTCTCTCTAACTTCACACTCCTAGTTGTATTTTCAACTATGGAACAAAATACAATAACACAAAATGGAACTCTTATTCCTCCTAGTGGCCAAGTATTTAACCTAGTGTGATAGCCAATTAGGTGTAAGATTTGACTCTGTCAACCATTAACGAGGTTTGTGATTTTAGACCTTTTAGATTCTTGTTAAAATTCCACATGTAGCTAGCTTGCCATGCATGAGTAATGGGGCTAAAATGTCATTCTCTCGTACCATGGTGGTCAACATGATAGGTCAACTTACTAAAGGCATAAATTTTGAATGAACTTCGTTTGATGTTTTTCTTGCACCATTGGATATGTCTTTAAGTGTAGAATAATGGTCAATATTTCGGCACAAGGGATAATTGTTTGACCCACAGAAATGTCATTTAATGCCTCAAAATGACTCCAAAAGGTTTTAGACCCCATTTCTCCACCCACCATTAAAATGACCCTACAAGTTGATTCTTTTAGTTTTTTCACTCTATAAGCATCAAAATATATGACAAATAATATAATTATCCAATCTAGATAATTATTTAATAATTTGTTAAAATTATGAGTAAGATATACATCATGGAATTTAAATAAATAGCGTTAATTCATTGAACACCCTTGTACATGTTCCTTGTTGATACTTTGAAAGTAATAATTTTTGAAAAATATTTTGTTTATGGATTCTATTTTCCACATTCTCTCAACCATATCAAAAATCTTCTTATAATATTTGAAATCGAAGGTCTTTCCCATACCAAAGTATGTTCTTTTAAAACATGTTTTCTTGGTGATATGGGTGATTTAGAAATGATTGCGAGAGCGAAATTCCTTGAATTTAATATGTACAATATGTTTGGTTCATGCCACTAAGCTAAGAATTTTAAATTCAACTGAATTTTAATATAACCAACTAAATCCTGCAAAAAAATAATAAAACAATTTATGTTAGGATTGTGGATTCAGGGATTGAAACAACACACCATGATATTTCAAATTTAAAAATAATGGTTCGAGTCCTAGGTAGCTCAGAATCATATTTGTTTTCAAAACAAGGATGCATTCCCATTTGATTCTCATGATTAGGTTGTAATCATGAGGCTCTCGCTCAAGAGTGGACCTTCCCAAAATCTTGTGACTTCTTGTCACAAACAAAACCATCAAACTGAAAACCCATCATGCAAGAAACATAGCTCGCTGACATATCATTTTTCTCCTTCAAAGAAAAAAAATTCACATCATGTGAATATCTCCATGTACTCTTACATATTGGTGTACAAAACCATCAACCAAACACAAATCGACAAAACATGCCTCTTCAAACAATCGACTCAAGTCAAATAATAGAGCTCAGGTACAAATTTTCATATTTGTTGCATTTAAGTGTGTCAACGTAACTCTACTTTCAACATCTTGCTTCATGCAACATGCACCATACTTTGAATTTGCAAAGAAATTCATGAAACATCAAAATACATGCAAGGCCTTAATTAGATAAGAAATATAAGCATCTTTTAGCAAACCATTTCAATGGTACTTCTTTTAGCTGCACTTCATCATCATGTGAATCATCCTGACCCTCATCGATTATGGAATCCTCTTTTCCATTCTTGTTGTTATCTCTTTCCACCTTCTTCAAATTTTGTGGATGACTTGTTGGATACAAAGTCCAACACTTGTCTACAAGGTGACCTTTCTTATGGCAATGAGTAATAAACAATTGCATCTTATTTTCAACATCATTTTCCTTGTCCAATGGGCCTTTGACTTTTTGCCTCATTTATTTAGAAAGTTTCAATGTGCATGGATATCTTCTTCCAACATTTATAAACATTATGATTATTCAAACCACAAAAGGAACATGTGCAAGTTATTTTATATATCTTATGTGAAATGTAAGAAATATAAAACATAATGAAACACAACGTAAGAAATAGAGAACATAATGAAACACACACATAAATATCTCTAGACAATCAACACAATTATTTTCCTAGGAAATCCTTATATGGGAGACAAGCAACACTAAAAAGTAATGATGCTCTAGAATCCTTTTTCCCTAGGAAATCCTTATGGGAGAAAAACAACACTAAAATGTAAACATGCTCTACTCTCTCTTTTCTAGTATGGAAAATATGTGAGTACAAAGAAAGAGGTAATCTCTCTAGAGTTAGCTAAGACTTTTAGCATGTAAGGTTGCTATAAAAACTTAACTTCGTACATTTCTCTCTCTAACTTCACACTCCTAGTTGTATTTTCAACTATGGAAAAAAATACAATAACACAAAATGGAACTCTTATTCCTCCCAGTGGCCAAGTATTTAACATAGTGTGATAGCCAACTAGGTGTAAGATTTGACTCTGTCAACCATTAACGAGGTTTGTAATTTTAGACATTTTAGAGTCTTGTTAAAATTCCACATGTAGCTAGCTTGCCATGCATGAGTAATGGGGCTAAGATGTCATTCTCTCGTACCATGGTGGTCAACATGATAGGTCAACTTACTAAAGGCATAAATTTTGAATGAACTTTGTTTGATGTTTTTCTTGCACCATTGGATATGTCTGTAAGTGTAGAATAATGGTCAAGATTTCGGCACAAGGGATAATCATTTGACCCCCAGAAATGTCATTTAATGCCTCAAAATGACTCGAAAAGGTTTTAGACCCCAATTCTCCACCCACCATTAAAATGACCCTACAAGTTGATTCTTTAAGTTTTTTCACTCTATAAGCATCAAAATATATGACAAATAATATAATTATCCAATCTAGATCATTATTTAATAATTTGTTAAAATTATGAGTAAGATATAAATCATGGAATTTAAATAAATAGTGTTAATTCATTGAACACCCTTGTACATGTTCATTGTTGATACTTTGAAAGTAATACTTTTTGAAAAATAATTTGTTTATGGATTCTATTTTCCACATTCTCTCAACCATATCAAAAACCTTCTTATAATATTTGAAATCGAAGGTCTTTCCCATGCCAAATTATGTTCTTTTAAAACATGTTTTCTTGGTGATATGGGTGACTTAGAAATGATTGGGAGAGTGAAATTCCTTGAATTTAATATGTACAATATGTTTGGTTCATGCCACTAAGCCAAGAATTTTAAATTCAACTGACTTTTAATATAACCAACTAAATCCTGCAAAAAAAGAATAAAACAATTTATGTTAGGATTGTGGATTCAGGGATTGAAACAACACACCATGATATTTCAAATTTAAAAATAATGGTTCGCATCCTAGGTAGCTCAGAATCCTATTTGTTTTCAAAATAAGGATGCACTCCCATTTGATTCTCATGATTAGGTCATAATCATGAGGCTCTCGCTCAAGAGTGGACCTTCCAAAAATCTTGTGACGTCTTGTCACAAAAAAAACCATCAAACTGAAAACACATCATGCAAGAAACATAGCTCGCTGACATATCATTTTTCTCCTTCAAAGAAAAAAAATTCACATCATGTGAATATCTCATGTACTCTTACATATTGGTGTAAAAAACCATCAACCAAACAAAAATCGACAAAACATGCCTCTTCAAACAACCGACTCTCAAGTCAAATAATAGAGCTCAGGTACAAATTTCCATATTTGTTGCATTTAAGTGTGTCAACGTAACTCTACTTTCAACATCTTGCTTCATGCAACATGCACCATACTTTTAATTTGCAAAGAAATTCATGAAACATCAAAATACATGCAAGGCCTTAATTAGATAAGAAATCTAACCATCTGTTAGCAAAAGTTCTAGCTACCAAAAGTCCATATGCCAATCTACCTCCCAAGAAATACATTTAGTACACCACTGGTTAGTTTTTTGTCTTCCTATATTCTTTATCAACCTCTTCTAGTGATTCTTGAAAGGTGGATACTTAAATCCTTCCTAAAATTTTGAGCTCTAAAATGAGATTCCAAGCCTAATTTCATAAAAATTAAGTTGGGGATGATCACATTGACTTTCTTGATGACATGTCTATGAAGATTAACTACCTTGAACTATTTTTTTGCGTAGGGAAAGAGACACATTCCCATGTCTGAGCATGAAAATGTTCTTTGATATTATTAATGCCTCTAGTGTTTACTTCTACAAGTTCTATAGGCAGAGTCTGTAAAGGGCCAGGTAGCCTCTGGATCTCATCTTTTATGAAAGGTGACATATCTAGTAAATGCCCCTACAGTCAATCTCTGGAATGGATCTAAATATAAGTTCTTCATTTTAATATTCGTAAAACACAACAACTTTAAGGTAAACTATGTACATGTGTCATTTCTCCCACAAAATAAAGTGTATAAGTAGTAAATTTTATACCAAGTGTGTTCCCACTATGTTAAGCGCAATTTGGTGAACTTATCATTTTTATAATATCTTTTTCGATTAAATTTAGTTTCACACATGATCAATTATTGCTTTGAAAGTTGTGTTATACATAATTTGTGTACACTAAATTACAAATTGATTTTTTGAAATCTATTTTGTGTAAATTTCGACCAATAGATATATATCATGGAGGATGAACAACGAAGATCAGTCAAATCCCATATGGAGGTTTAGGGATCGGGGAATGTTCACGGTATTTAAATATAATCTTATATCTCCATACATGTGTGTACACATGGAATTGATTTTTTTATTAACTTTGTGAGTTAAATTAGTTGTTAATAAGTTTCATATTTTAATTTTTAGGAGGTAAGAGGAGAAGGGTTTCAACTCCATCCATGGAGCGTGGCCAAGGTTCAACCGGTCGAGGTATGAGTGGTAGCAGGTTGCGGGAAGGGGGTGATATTTATTCCCCCGAAGGCCAATCAACCGCTGCTGGTTCTCAGCAGCGTCATTCTGGGTCTGGTTCTCAGCAGCGTCATTCTGGGTCTGGTTCTCAGCGGCGTCATTCTAGGGATGGTTCTTAGCAAGGTCATGTTGGAGAAGATGTTAACCAACAACATCAAGGTTGCCATCAATTTCAATATTTTTTCATTAAATTTGTACAACTTTTTTTACACGTGTTTTTTCTAATATACGATATAACGATATTTTATATACCTATTGATACGAGTAGAAAATGTTCGAGCTGGTAGTTGAAATAGACGGGCGACTCGCCCGCATTAGAAAAAGAGAGCATGTGGCTAACCTGTTGGGATGCGTGCCATGGGAAACCAACATATAGCGGAATGCACCTTACAAGGTGTGAAAGCCTTCATGCAAAATTGCAAAAGAGATCTAACTTTGTCTCTGCAGTGAGCGAACCAAAGCCTTGAAATAGTTACACATTCATTGGGTGAAATGAGTAAATGTGTACGAAATTTGAGGCCAACGGCGTTCGTTTGTAGAACTGATGAGAAAGAGAAAAGAAACAGTGATAGGTCCCGATAAATGGCAAGACATAAAACAAAAAGTTACAAGAGCAGAGGCCAAGTCAATGTTTAATTATAAGGAAGGGCCAAAAAGAAAAATGTTGAAGGTGTAGTATTTCAAGCACCCAGACAAAGCTAGTTATTTGTATGATCGACATCTTGCGGCCTTTGGAAGGCTTCCATGGAACGATGAGGTTCCTGTTTATTTGCACAAATGTTTTATGCAAATTTTTTTTTGGGTATGAAACACGACTACAATGACCTTCCTTCAGAATTTTTGGCCCGAGGAGAGGTCAATTATATCAACGTAAGGGCGCTAAGCGAGATGTGGAGTTGCCTCGCCCTGAGCCGCCATTGGTGAGTCGACTGTTTCGAGTCGAAACTCTGCGATCAGAGATGGATGCGACTTCTCAAATACTGCAGCAAGATATGTTATAATCGGCAAATGTTCTGCGGATTGGTGGGTGATATCTTTGTTTAAATCGACAAAGAGCACGTGAAAATGCACGTGCCAATTTTTTTTATCGTACAGATGAGGAGATTTACAACATGAATGTTGAAGATCTTCGAACATATGCAATAAATTGTCGCAATGGTCTGCAAAACCTAATTTTTCATGAGGAAGAGGGCACCGGAACGGTATGTGTTAGTGACCTTAGGGTTTGAAATTATTTTTACATATACATGTGTACAATTTGTAATAAATACATGTGTATGTACATGTATACATTTATTTGTATGTGTACATTAATCTAACAAAAATGTATGATTATTGTTAAAATACCATTTGCAGTTCTCAGGCATGATGTGTGATGAAAATGTTAATATTACGTTCGGGACCTCCCGTTCAAACGATGTAGATGGGTCTGACCATCATGATATGTTGGCACATGTATGTTAGTGTTTTTTAAGTGACTCTAAAATAAATAATTGTTGACACACATGTACATGTATGTATATATATATAATTTGATAAAATGTTTTAACAGGTACCGATTCCGTCTGATGTTTTTGGGATGGCGGTACCTTCTTCTTCCTTAGGAGATGTACCTTCTACTTCATTGGGAGATGAGCCACGAGTATGGACAATTTTTCACAAGTTTAAAATTTATCAAGTTTAAAATTTATGTTTAAAAGTTATATATATATATATATTCTACCTCAAAAAGTTCCATTAAAAATTGAGATATATATATATATATATATATAGAGAGAGAGAGAGAGAGAGAGAGAGAGATCTATATTTTGAGTTATTTAAAATTTTTTGAATTTAGGTTCCTATAGAAGATTTCTTTAATCCGGGGACTCTAGCAACGGAGACAGGAACATCCACATCATTTGAACAAGTTGTCTTTAGTTCCTTTTTTTAATATTATTGAAAATAAGTTTATATATGTACACGTGCATTTTCATTTGAAAGTTTTTAATATATATATATATATATATATATATATATATATTTAACTGTACATGTATATTGTACAGTTTACCACTGCAGATGTTCTTATGGGAGAACCTGTTCATCAAATGGAGAGGGAACCTTACGAGGTATTGCATGATTTTTTGTTATATTTTGTTTTTTACATGAAGTTCTAGATATATATATTCTCATTCATTTTTAAAACTTCAAATTTTAATGTTCAAGTACATGTGCATTGTGTATGTAGGTTTCCTATTCACAGGATAGGACGCGGACTGAGACCCAGACGCTAGATCCTCCATTTGATGGACATGATTTACGGTAGATTTGATTTCAAAATTTAGATGGTTTTAAAATTTGTTAAACTTGATACAGTTTGATACTTGTGAGATTTACAATTTTTGGACATATTTTATTACATTGTTATTATATAATTTTTTTTATTTAATTTTTGGATGGTTTTAGTACTTTTGGCATGTGAATGTGAAATAATTTTGTCATCTGAACTACATTTGGCATGTGATATTTAATGTTAAATGTTTTTGTTGGATAGTTGAATTATAATTGGCATGGCATGTGAAGTTTTTAAAACTCAATTTTTGGATGGTTTCAATCTACATTTTGCATGTGATATTTAATGAACTTTAAATGTTTAATGTTTTAATGTTGCACAATATATAATCAAAATGGTTTTAAAACTTAAAGTTTTGGATGGTTTCAATCTACAACTTAAAGTTTTGGATGGTTTCAACCTACATTTGCACATGTGATAAATTGAAATTATGTTACTTGTAACAAGACAATCCCCATTGATTTCATTGTATATGTTGATTTCTGATTTGATATAATTTCATGTATGATGGTACATTACTTGTAAAGTCATTGGATTAATAGTGTTCATTGATTTCAGTGTAAGCGCAAAAAATTATTGACAATGTAGAACGATTTTTGTGTTATAGTAATTAAACCTAATAATATTGGAGAGCAAGAGAGATAAGGTATGGTGTTTACTACAAGAGTTCGAGCTAAATATTTAAATGGTTTATGATTTATGATTTTTACTTTCTTTTTAATATAATCGATACGTAAAGATGACAAAACTAATAAGGGTGACAATAAGAATAGAAGAAGAAAATAGTTTAAGATTGATCACAATAAATGCTATTTGTAAGTGATTACATTCTAATTATTCACATTCTATCATTCAAGATTATTACATTGTCACTTCGCATTCAAAAATTTTATTTGATCATTTTCCATTATTAAAGTTATTCTACAATATTTATCATCTCATCAAATTGAGGTAACTAAGAAAATTTAAAATAAAAATGACTTGATAAATCTCAAACATATTTAGCATATTTAAAATGGTTTATCGATAGTTTTTCCTTGGTTGCACACAACTGAAACCAACCTAGATCCATCTTAACTATGGATCTATCAAGCGCCGAGAGGGATCAAATCTCTCGAGGTGCAAACCTTTCCTCAAGTTTTGCACTCAAAAAAGAGGTTTGCACCTCTAGATATTTGATCCCTCTCAGCGCTTGATAGATCCATAGTTATGATGGATCTAGGAAAATAAATTTCTAAAAATAAGTAAGGGAAAAGCAGCATAGGGAACAATTAGGAGTAGATTTAGGGCATAGGGAACAATTAGGAGTAAATTTAGGAACATGTGATAGTTAGGTGAGATAAAATCATATTTTAATAAAATAATGGGAATTTGTAGGAGAGACAAATAGTGGATATGACATGTATTTTGGTGAATAATCAAATTTATGGAATTAAACAATTAATTATTTTTGTATGTGAAAACAAGATTCACACCAAATCCTCACCTAAAAGACTAAATTAAACACATTATTATTAAGGGGACGAGGAGCTTTCTAGGTTTTGAGCTCCCCATTGTTAGATGAGTGTCGTAATGGCATTCCATGTATTTTTGTGAGAACTTATGATATTGTGATATTCTAATTACGAAATAGTGATCTTGAGTACACGCTGGATAATGTAGTAGATAGGAACTTTTTGATAAGGGGAGATTAGGGATGTGCCCAAATTCCTATATGTGAATTCATTAAAGAATTGGTCATTGGAGCTGCTTCAAGCTAGGAGTGAGCATCGTCACCAACCTACATTGAATATTTTACACTCCCTAGGGTGAATGATACTTTACATTGATTGACAGTCCAAGACTTTCGAATTTTTCCGAATGCCAAATGATCTTACAAAGCTAGTATTTATAATATCCTAGTAGGTCATTCGGTGACAAATTTTACTGGAAACTTGAAACAAAGAGAATCTATCCTTGGCTAGGACATCATGTAAGATGCCTGCCATAAACAGTAAAATTGTACTTAAAAGTTGAGATTCGGGCAAGTGGGGACAACCACTTGTTATCTCGTCCCTTGGAAGCTAGGCCATATGGGGACCAAATCTGACCTTACAAAATAAAGTGAAATAATTTGTACCATACGGTCGGAAAACATATACAAGAACAATTAATTTCATTCTAGAATATATATATATATATATATATATATATCCAATACATATAACATTTTTCATCAATGCACATGTATAGAAAAACTACTTTCAGTTGATACTAGAGCACGTGCTTGTACCCAAACAATTTGTAACGTGCAAACCAAAAATAACATAAGCAGCTCAATTTTTAGTTGAGTACTAGAAGTTCTAAAACATATTTAATCCAAAGATAATAAATTGTTGGACACTTCACTCAAAAAAATTCTAATGGAATTCCATCCTCAATAATCCGTTCATGATCATATTTTGACATTTTCCATTTCTTAATTTTTGATTTTTTCTTTGATTGAGCTTCTATCAACTTTATGCATGTTGCACACACCAAGTGACTATATTGACAACTTATGGAATCAGGTTCATAGTCTTCAAAGTAAACAAAGTCTCCACTTTGATGAGTTTGTTTGAAAAAATAACCTTTTAGTATAATAGACCCTCTGTCATACTGAAATCCATGATCATTATAGTCTTGTAATAATTTCATTTTTCGTTCAGTGCAACGCATCAAATAATACTTCACATTTTCATCGTTGTCAATAGGTGCAATTACAGCAAAAACATCTCCTGCACAATAAAATAAATTTAACATTTAATTATGCATATATAAATTTATTTCTAGATCTTTAAATCATTAGAAAGTAATTCAAATGTTACCTTCTCTAACAAGATCAGAAACTCGATCACCATCGGATGATATTGTAGTTTCCTCTTATTGCATTTCTTCAAACATTGCAACAGACATTTTGCCCTTTGTATTTAGCTCTGTATGTTTCCAATCGTTCACATACATTTTGTTTTCACAAACGTCATTGGATTTTGTGTTGTCTATGCAAACATCACAAAAACAAGAATATTTTATTTTATCCAATGCAAACACATTTTTGGACAACTTTGTTTGAATTGAATACAATTTTCGAGTCCCTTTTATTGTTTCAACGTCATTTCCAATTGATCTATCTACGTATATGATTCCAATATGCGAGAAAAACCTTTATATGGAAAATTAGAAAAAGAATTTGTAAATATGATATCAAAATACAATTAAAAATAATCATTGCATGATAAATGTACAATGTTTAAAATTAGATTTCCAATATAAATTAAGTTGAATGTACCTTCGCACTTCTCTTGATGGGTTTTTCTCATGGCTTAGAGCAGCGATGCACCATTGAACAACTTCTTCAGCGTTCACAAGTCGGCATGCAGAGTGGTTCATTTGATATCTTCGAAGTACTCGTTTTATGCATGCTCCTGCACCGTCATGTTCTCCTTTTCCATGGCCAGTCTCAAAGAAATTCCAACAATGTTTAATGCATGTTTTCTTATGAAGACAACACAACCAAAAGAATGATCGTGTAGATTTGAATTGACCTGCGCATCTGTCTGACCATATCCAATTTTCATTGAATGTTATTCCATGATCTTTCAATGAATCATAAATTCTTCCAAAACAATGTTGTACAAAACATGTATCATGTGTACGATCGTCACTGATATAAAAGTGATATTCTTTAATTATATGTCGATTTTCACTCGTGCTTTCTATATGATCGACATTTTGTTCAGCATGTCTATATAGAATATGGACGAGCATGAAGACTTGGTCAGAATGATAGTATTCACTCTGAATTTCTTTTTGTGGAACAAATGTGTAGTTTTCTGCAAAATCAATCACTGACAAAATGGTCCCTGGTGGAAAAAATTCACGAGATTTTTTGAATTGCAAGTCTTGCCCTCGAGCTCTATGGGAATGCTTGGTGTATTTTTAAATTTATGTCTCAAACTTTCTCAAAAAGTCTATCAGAAAAATTTCGTCTTCTCGTAATTCGATTCTTTTAACACTATTTTCACCTTGAATCGATGTACCGATATATTCCTATCTATTCCATTTCACTTTCATGTTGGACAATGATTGATCATTTATATCAATACGATATTTGTTTTGAAATTTAGTCAAATTTCCACAATCATCGCATTTTTTACCACCAACACATCTTTTTTTGTAAAATAGTTCATCGCTTTCTCTTTCACATAGAATTTGAGATATGAATTCACGGATAGTGGAAGGAGGAGGTGAATCCTTCCATAATGTTTTACCGAAATCAAGGAATGTGTCATAATATAACTCAAATTCCACATGATAACAGCAAAAACAAGTGTCGCGTACGGTGATAGGTTTTACATACCATGGTTTTTGTTGAACAAAAGCACTGAGTGAAACATGAATTTGACGTTTCTCTTTTTTGAACTTGTTGAATAACTCTATTTGAGTGGTTTCCAAGAGATGTTTTTCATGTTCTTCGTATTGATTTCATGCTATTCTTCTTCGCATCACATGTCTTGCAGTTGGTGAAACACACAAATTGTTCTTCCAATATTCATATATTATTTTTGTAACATTTTCTCCAAGTCTATCTTTGTATGGTTGCCTACAAATAGCTCTCCAACAAGCGAGTTCATCATTTACATCTATTTGTAGTCGAAATTTTTGATGTTTGTGCAGAGTTTTTCGTGAGGTTCCTAGTGCTCGTGCCATAGATGTTATCAAACGATTCTCTTGAGTACTTGGTGAAACTATTGCCATCTGTATTCCTCTACGTATATTTGAAACATCTTTATCTCTAGATATCTTAATTGACTTTATAGCATTACTCATATTTTTTATCACCTCTTCATTCATTTTTTTATCTTTGGTTGATTTTCGAATACCCAATAGTGTCATCACTTCTTTTAATTTCTTTAATGATAGGAGACCTTTCAACATTTGAGCATGAACTGTCACTTGCTCATTTAAGAAATACTGTTAAAAAATGCGGTTGACACGATATCGTATAACATGGTCAGGTTTTTTATCTCCATATGTGTGAGTGTCAACATTTTATAACATCTCATTATCGATAGTGATTTCATCTGTACATATTCGAAAAAATAGTACATATTCAATAAATCACTAAATAAATAACCTTGTCAATAAATATTAGGAAAATTTTAAATATATCAATAGATCATAATATTTACATTTACATACCCGCTTCAATTTCTGCTTGAGGTTCATTTTCTTCTTCAATATTTTGAGGAGTATCTCTGTCTGTTTACATTAAACAAAATATTTTTCAAACTAGTTCATCAAATAAAAATTAAGCTTCACATTTTACATTAGGAAAATTTTAAATATATCAATAGATCATAATATTTACATACCTGCTTCAATTTCTGCTTGAGGTTGATTTTCTTCTTCAATATTTTTAGGAATATCTCTGTCTGTTTACATTAAACAAAATATTTTTCAAACTAGTTCATCAAATAAAAATTAAGCTTCACATTTTACATTGGGAAAATTTTAAAACTATTTCAATAGATCATAATATTTACATTTAAATAACTGCTTCAATTTCTTCTTGAGGTTGATTTTCCTCTTCAATATTTGAGAGGGCTTCTAACTTTCTTTTGCGAGATTGTCTCGTTTCTTCTCTACGTGCCTTAGGGTCTCTTTTTCGATCATATTTTCTCACACAAGTTCTTCGATTTCCCATGATAATAGGGTATGAAGTTCAAAAAATTTCCTTCAAAAAATTAGACAATAACTCAATTACAAAAAATATCACAAAAGATTTAATTTAAAAAAATTCAGTGTAATTTTTTTGTAAAAAATACATACTCCTATCCAAAACACACACTTTAAAAAATTCGAGAGAAAAATGTTTTATAAAAATGAAACGAAGCTCAAAAGGTTTACTTCAACTCAAAACAGGTACATACCTCCAAGAAATGTCTTCCATAAAATCAATTTTCTTCCAAGAAATGTTCTTAAACCCAAACTTTGAAGAAACCTCCAAGAAATGTCTTCCAAAAAATCAATTTGCTTCCAAAAAATGTTCTTAAACCCAAACTTTGAAGAAAAGTTTTTGAACCCAAACCAAAATCTTTGTAAAATGAGATGAAGTGTGCGAAATGTGCGAAAATTGTGAATCATTTCGCGGCAATTTATATTGACGCGAAATGTGTTTTAGTAGGGGGCTCCGCAAAATTTTCCGGTCGACGGAGAGTTATACAATATTTCGGCCGAATTTTTGATCAAAAGTTCAGCCGAACTATTAAGACGTTAGATTTAACGAGCCTTAAGCGGAAAACATAGTTCGACCGAACTTGGACTAAAAGTTCGGCCGAACTAACGCGTCACCAATTACGCAAAAACCAGGCTCTGAAAACGGTTCTGCAACTTTGGACTGATTAAAATCCATGAAAGGTTTTTAATTAACTGTCGGAACCAAGACAAGCATTTTTAGAATTGAATCTACTTTCATGAAATATAAATTTTATGGAATTTTATAAACGTTTATTAATTTTAATTATTTTTCTAATAAAATGGGCGTAAACAATTTCTGAGGGTCATTGTGATTCAGTGAAATCAAAATTTTGTATCTCCCGAAAAACATTGTAAAAAAAAATGAAAAAATTATGGGGCATTACATTGGTCCGTCGTCTCTAATGGGTAGCTTTTAGATTTTTAGTTTATAACTTATATGTTAAGAAATTTCTTGCGACGCGAAACATATCCAAAATACGCAGTTTTTCGTATTGGACCAGTTCAAAAAATTCTAGTAATTATGATATGCATCCATTAGCTTTGTAAATATGACAAAAACAAAATAGACTCTGTCTATATTGTTGTAACACATTTTGTTTTTTCAAAAACACAAACTTTCAATGAATACAACATTGCGTCATAACATGACTTCTAATGAATCCTTTGATCGTTAAGAAACACACACTCAAAGAAACGCTAAGTTGACATATCAAATCTGCATAAAAAAATTTCAAAAAATAAGTAATAGAAAGCTAACAAAATTTCTCACAACTTTTATTTTTATCGCAAAATGAAATTCTACATAGAAAAATTGTTATAGTTTGCAGAAAGTTGAAGAACCGAAAAAAATGAAAAATTTTTCTCAAAAAAGGGCAAAAAGTGTAACCCAGCTTCACATTTTCACCATGGAGTGAAAAGATGATTGATCCCTCTCATAAGTAATATAGATATAAACTAATTATTTAATAAAATTATTTTTAAATGTTTATAACCATTATTCTTTTAAAATTTTAGTTAATAAAATGTATCTAAATTTTCATACAACCAAATATACATAATTTTTCTTTTTCTATATTATTTTTGTTACACCTATTTTATTATTCCAAAAATACATGGCTTTTTTTGTTATATATTATTTCTTTTTTTTGTTATATATTGTTTATGTTACAAGTTTTTTATTATTCATGAGTAGTATTTCTTAATATATAAAAAATAAATTAATAATGAAAAATTTTAAAATATGTGAATTTTTTAAAATTTTAAAATTATTTCACAATACATGATTTATCTGAAGGTGGAAACTAAGATAACCTAGGTCAATCCTAACTAGGAGATCAAATATCTTGATATGCAAATCTCTTTTAGAGTGAAAAGAGAATTGATCTATCTCATAAATAATATAGATATAAACTAATTATTTAATAAAATTATTTTTAAATGTTTATAACTATTATTCTTTTAAAATTTTAGTTAATAAAATATATCTAAATTTTCATACATCCAAATATACATAGTTTTTCTTGTTCTATATTATTTTTGTTAAAACTATTTTATTATTCCAAAAATACATGCCTTTTTTGTTATATATTATTTATGTTACAAGTGTTTTATTATTCATGAGTAGTATTTCTTAATCTATAAAAAAATAAATTAATAATGAAATTTTTAAAAATTTGTGAATTTGAAAACAACTCCTTTAATTGTCATTGTGTATTGGATCAAATGTTGAAATGTTTTAGGCCATCAGATCCACAAGTAAATAGTTTTAAATATGTGTTTTATAAAATTTTGTTATCTATTATGGTAATTTAAAAAAAAAAATAATAATAAATTATAAAAACAACCCATGTTATTAATGTGGAATGTAATTTATTTAAAGGAGGAAACTAAGATGACCTATATCAATCTTGACTAGAGGGATCAAATATCTTGATATGCAAACCTCTTTTAGAGTGAAAAGAGAATTTATCCCTCTGATAAATAATATAGATGTATAAAATCTTTCGGTAAAAATCACATCAAAGAACGATGGTTTCCAACCAACCAATGTGGTTCATCATCGCAATAAGATATAAACTAAGCCATGGTATTCATGCGGATCACAAAACCCAAATTCCCAAAATAATATAAATATAAACTAATTATTTAATAAAATTATTTTTAAAGGTTTAACCATTATTCTTTTAAAATTTTAGTTAATAAATGTATCAAATTTTCATATATCTAAATATACATATTTTTTCTTGTTCTATATTATTTTTGTTACAACTATTTTATTATTCAAAAAATACATGGTTTTTTTTTGTTATATATTATTTATGTTACAAGTGTTTTATTATTCACGGGTAGTATTTCTTAATATATAAAAATAAATTAATAATGATTTTTTTTTAAATATGTGAACTTTTTAAAATTTTAAAATTATTTCACACCACATGATTTATCTTGAGCGATAATGATGAATATTCATAATTATCATTTCTTAAATAACACTAAATTTACCTTTAATTACTTAATTGTCATAGTTTGTAAATATATAACACTACATACAAACTCTTTCTGATTTTTTTATCAATGAATATCAAATTTCTTCCTTAAAAAAAACAACTATATACATATATTTAATTACCTAATTGTAGATAAAATATCTTACATTTGTTTTACTTTATAATCATAAACAATTTTCATATTATATGATGTCAAACTTACTCAAATTTTTATTCTGAAATTTTAACAAAGTTTTTCACTACATAATTTTAGTTTTTATAATTTTTTTATTTTTCAATTCCAAACAAAAATTATAAAAGAAAAATCCCACTATGTCCTTACTGTAGATTATAGTTTTATGAAATTGACACTATGTGACAACCCTAAGTGGTTTTTTGTACAAGTTTTGTCATAACCTTTCCCTCCATCCAATATATATAGTAGAGTTTTCTGAAGAGAGAGTGTATTCTAGTTTATAACCCGATCCACAATCAAAGAAAATGGCTCTTCTTTCTCTTCTTATTCTAACTTGCACCTTGAAACTCCTCCTCTCCTCCTCCTTGCACAAATTTAAACTATGAGGCACAAGGTAGTTGTTGCATATAGGAACATTTAGATAAGATAAGAAAAATGTGATACTCTATTGTAATTTTACCTACAAATGTGATGACAAGTGTGCCCTAAATGTTGACAATTTCATGGTTAATGTAGTATAATCTACAATGTGATAATTTGTTATAATTTTCTCTACAAATGTGATGGAAAGCATGCCATGAATGTTGGAAATTTCAAGGTTAATGTAATATAAGATAAATACAAATTCATTGCTTCTACACAATGTCAAGGAAGCTATGCCAAGTAGCCAACACCACAGAACAACAAGACACTCCATAAACGCTATTGAATCTCTCTCATTGTTGGAGTTATTTTCTCAGTATCATTATTTTTACTACTCTTGAAGTGATGAAAGCCACCTCTCCATACATTTTTTACTATATGCACAAAGAACATAAGAAACAAACTTCATATCAATACTTGAAAAACAAGAACATGGCAGACACTAGGGAGATTAGTGGTAAAGAACAATGTGACCTTTTGAATAGTTTCAAAGATCATGAAGGAAATAGGTGACTCAATAGAAAGTGATCAAGATTAAATATGGAGGAACGGCACCAAAACAACTGTTGATTTTGAAGGTAGAAAATCACAATCTATTTCTTTATTCATGAGGCATTCATGTTGGCATGATTAGACAAGGTCTTTAACTTAACTTCAACATAGGCCTCATGAGTTGTAAGGCTCTTAGATATATTTTCTTTAAAAATATATTTAAGAATAAAGCTTGTGCTATGATAGATATACCTTGATTTTTTTTTTTGATCAACCAATTTAAATTATCTTGAACTGTTCATTCAGGAATTAGTGGCCTCATTTCTTCAATTTTATTATTTGATTCTATATTATCCAGAAAATTATCATCAAAGACAATTTCTTGCAACTTTCGATTCATGTCCATGTTTTTCTAGGTGTGGTACAATCTTGTTGTAGGTAAGATGTTGTCCCTACATCATATATATATATATATATATATATATATATATATATATATTATTTTTTATTTGAACTTGGAATGTACATTGAAAAAATTTAAAATATTAAAATGGTGAGTTCATTTGTGTAGTCAATATTCTCATTGACAAGTTCCTCTACATCTTTCATTTTCTCATCATTTCTAGGTACATCCACATCTCTTTCAAGCTCTTTTTTGTACCTATCCATCTCCTTCATGCTCTCTATTATATTGGTTTACATATATGTTTTCACCCCCACTTGCCTATTTCAATATCTATAAGAAAATTTTCTGGTTGATAACTCTTATCATCAATATCTTTCAAACCTCCACCGCATGCTTCCATGGAAGCAAAATTTGCGTTTCATTCCTTCACAATGGATTCTTTTTTGCAACATCTTGTTGATTCTAGGTTACTCTTTCCTATGCTATTTCCTTAGGATTTTTCTTTTGCAATATGTGGTACAATTGCTAGTTTATTTGTAAGGTGATTGCTTGAAGTTTTATTATGAGTATTGTTTAGTAACTTTTACTTAGTTTTTAGTTTTATTTTTTTAATTTATTTTTTTGATTTTTTTTCTTTTTATTATTATTTCTATTTATCTATATTTACAATTTAATATAACAAGTTTAAAAAAAATAATAAAAAAATCCAATAACTTTTTAATTTGATTTATATTTTTTTTTGTCTTTTTCTATGATTTTTTTTCTTTATTTTTAATTCCAATTCCATTAATCATAGTTTTTTTTGTTATTTTTTAATTTGACATTCTTTTTTTCCTTTTACCTTTCTATAATTTTTGTTGTAACATACACCGATAACCTCACATGGAAATGAAATGAGTTAAAAAAATTTATACAAGTTACCCATGAGTAACTTATCCAAATCACTATTAAAGATTCCTTACTAATCGTTAGATAGAATTTTCATGAGTTCATAGTGTAACCTTAGTATAAGAATAGAAATTTGTTTAACCATTAACAACATTAACATAAAATTGTATGATTTAACCTTGTATTCATTTCATTATTTATGTAGTCATCACTTACTTGACATTATGAACATCAAAACAAAAATGGAACCAACATCGTCAATTTGACAAAATAATCAATCACATCATTGGACACATATATACCCTGGAAACCCCATAGGGTGAAAACCATCAAACGTTTAATTTTATTATTAAACACTCATGAGGGTGTTCAGCCCTCACTCAATGACTTATAAGGGAGACCATCCCTTGACCATTGTTATAAATCTTACAAAGAAATATAAAAATATCTAGCTTTAAGCCATTACAATAATTCTGATAGAATTTACCCACTAATCTTCACATATTCATATCTTGGTGGCATGGATGTACCTACAATGGACCATACTACAGCTCACACTCATCTGCATGAATCATTAATCATTTACCTGCCACCATGTTAAGCATAATATTTCATTTGTATAAGTTAACATCATTTCCTATTAATGTTGTCTTCAACATACATTGATGCTAAGTTTCATAAAGTATTAAACAATCCATTCATAAATCTATACTAGTGATGCTTCTCCATTTACTTATGTACATTCATGACATGCAAGTAAAATATCTTGACATGCTTCCTTTAACAACACTTCATATGTGCTAGTTATAAGCAATCACATTTACTAATATTTTCCTCGCATAAGCACACATTCCTGCAAGACAATAGCTACATACGCTAAATGTGATTTACATAAATTTAATCAAAATAACTAACCCTTAAGCTATTACTTTTGGTCCATGTAAAGAAATCTAACACAACAAATGTTGTTCCTATGCATACAAATGCATATAGTTTCCAAAAGAATCTTCCCAATGGAATTCTTTGACACAGTCAAGCGTGCAAATACACTTTTCTTTTTCAAGGGAATTTTAGCATAATAAGGCATGTAGAACATGTTTCCGTTTCCATAAAAATTAGGTAATAAAACATAAAAATACATGTATTCTTTTCCAAATATTATTCAAACATTACCCATATACATATTCCAAGGAAACCAACACATTAATATGGATTATGTGCATGTAATTCATCCTTTTTCCCAAAGAATATTTTCCAATGTAGTCTAACACAACATGCTATCATTTCTCACATACAATTATTTATTCTTTCCAATGAAATATAATACAAGTCTTGCATACATTTACATGATATTATTCCAAAAGAAACGAACATAATAGTTATATTTGGTGCATGCAAATAACTTATTAAAACTAACTAGTTCAATATTCGTGCATGTAAGTACACGTCAATGTTTTCAAAAATACAATTACCATTAAACACATGTTTCAGTGTCAAGAATTCTTGCACACAATTAATATTTTCCATGCATGTAAAAATATATTTATATAAAACATTGGTTTCTCTTTGTAAATGCGATAAACAATCCCTTTTTTAAAAGGTTTAATGCATAACACAATTATTTGGTTCATACCCACACATTTCTCTTTTCCAAAAGTTTAATAATGCATGCATAGACATTTCTCTTTTCCAAGAATTTAATAATGCATGAATAGAAATTTCTCTTCGAAATGTAATACAATGATAATGCATGCATAGACATTTCTCTTTTCCAAGAGTTTAATAATGCATGCATAGACATTTCTCCTCAAAATGTAATACAATGATAATTCATGCGCAGACATTTCTCCTCGAAATGTAATACAATGATAATGCATGCATAGACATTTCTCTTTGAAATGTAATACTATGATGCATACATAAAGGTTTCTCTTTTCAAGAAATGAAAAATACAATAGCAATTTTATTGCATGCAAAAACAATTACTTCTTTTCAAACTCAAATGAAAGGTAACAATTTTTTTTCATGCCTTTTATATTTTATTTCCTAAAGAAATAATGCATAATACATAAATTAATCTCATATGCATATTCTTATGCATAAAAAGTAAATTATAATAGCATGCACATTTTTAAGAAATCATTTAAATAGAGACTAATCTCATGCAAATGCGATTGTTTTACGTATATGACAATTCCTTTCCAAACGAAATCTAACAGGCATATGCATAGCCTTCTTAAATCAAATAATAAAAAAGATACTTATCTTTATTTCATTTGAATAACTCCTTGCATATGCCTTCTTAAATCAAATAATAAAAAATATACTTATCTTTATTTCATTTGAAGAACTCCTCTCCCTACTGCAGTACTCATCCACATCCGAAAATTTTCATTTCTCCTCTGTAACAATATTTTCTTTCAGCAGCTACAAAATTTTGGGAAAGCTACTGGAGCTGCATTGTAGTTTTTGTGCCAACAAAAACCTAATTCGACATTCATGTACAAAATTTGTAACGCAGGACTGAATCCCTAACACGAACATCTTCTAATATCTCACATGAGATTCTCGGCCTCAAAATTGACTATTGTTTTAGTTCCCACAATCATTGGCAACCAAAATAAATATCATTGTTAGAGCAGTATCTCTATCCAAATAGAGGATTCGCAAAATACAATGGGCTAATACCAATCCCTCACCATTCGTTTCCCCAAGAAAATAAAGAAATGAAATGATATGGTTACCTTTGGTGGTTATAACTGAATTGTAAATAATAATAATGTTTTGAAAAATAACAGTAAATTCCAACATATAAGATACCCCATATTTCACCTTACTAAGTCATGAAGTTCAAACTGGTAAATTAAACTATTATTACCATTTGCTATAATGGATCTCAACGTAAGTTTGAGTTGTTGAAGAATATAACAAATTCTTGGTTTGGTAAACATGGTAAATAAGAGTTATCTTTCCAAAAATAATCGTAATCCATTATAATATGTCAGCTAGAGGGATGTTACATACTCCCACCCTTGAATTAAACATCGTCCCCGATGTTTATCATTAATTTTTTCTCAGGATATAAAGATCTAAACAACCAAGAGGGAATCCTTCCAGTTTGAAATGAAGGTTCATTTTTCTAGGAAATATCAATAAACCAAAAATAATAATATTTTTTTTTCAATAATCATAAGCATTTATAGCAGCTAAGTTAAGTAATTTTTACTTTCAACCACTTATTCATTATTAAAATTCATAGAAACAAAAAAAAATATCTATACCAACTTACCATTACTTCCAATTACTCTTAGAAGTCATGGTCATTTTTACACAAGCGATCCAATGGTTTGACAACCCATCAACACTCCATGGAAAGTGGCATGTAATATATGACTAACAAATTCAATCACATTAGTCACACCATTTCCAATCAAATGAAATAATTTAAACTATCATTCATTCATGCAATTTCAAGTGATATTTTAGTCACAGTACTCTTCCTAGTCTTCAGAGAGTACCAACCCTCTATTCATGATAAATCATAAAAATTATAAATCACTACACCACATGCACATTGTCTTAGCTCTCGCTAAATACATCCACACAGTACTTCAAAAAGTTCTCAGAGAGCGCTAAGACATATTTTCCTATCCCCTGCTAAGACATTCAAAAGATTATTAATACAATAAAAGTAACTTATACTTTATGTGATTCCTTTCCGATCGCTAGGCTCCTTTCCTCTCAATATCTACATAAGGTATTTACACAATCATATAAAAATTCATTTTAATATAACACATAAATGATTACTTAACTTGTTCTGCTATGAGAACCACAATGGTAAACAAAATGCTCCTTGCAACCCATGGGAGTTGGTTTTCACAGCCAAATCGATTCATTTTCACATTCAAATAGTTATTTGACAAAAAACCATTCCAGGTCCAGTATGGAATTCCACTGGAAAACCAGCTCGAGAATTCCAATGACCACTCAAGGTCCAGTATAGGATTCCTCTTGGAAACATCATGCCTATTCCTTTGACAACGTCCCGTCTATGAGGAATTTTGGGCCACCTCCAACAGGCTCCAAAATCAATAGAGTTGCCTCAGGTTTTTCCTCTTCATCATCTTGGCGAACTCTTTTCCCTTACTGAGATCATCTATCTCTAGAGGGAGAAAATCTGGGCAGGGAAGCGCCATCAACCCCTCCTGGAAGGAAACCACCATCAACCCAAGGCCTTCTAGCCATTCAAAATTGTTCACAACTGTCTGGCATGTTAAATTTCTCTTTTAGCATTCTTTCCCACATTATTTTACTTAATGAACCATATGCACTTTATACATAAGGAAAAATAAAATTTATGCACATCATACATCATACTTGGCCCTCAACATGGATCCAATGATATCTAGATTAACAGGGAACATGAATAACATACATGTGTTATACATTATTATTTCCCAAATAACACAATCATGCACATTATAACATGATACTTTATCAATTACCATTGCAATTTTCACTGCAACATTTTACTTTCAGAGGTTTTCTTGTTTCCATTAAGCTAGCCATGCTTAGTCTCATCAATGACACTAATCATAAATATGCATTGTTAAAAAAAAAAATATTCACTTTCAAATTAATTTTAGTTTCATGAATACAATGTTTTCATGCATAAAATTATATACAAATATTCATTAATGTGTATATAATAGTGACGCTTAGGGTAACAATCCCACAGGTAATATTCAAACATTTCAATTCCAAAAGTGTACTGTTACCAACAGTCTAACAAATGAAGTAACTGCTTCTTCAGAAGTTGTAATAATCTTTAATCAAAACCAATTCTTGCATACATGTTTTATTAGTTAGTCATATAACACTAAATAATCAATCCCACTAATAATCTTAATGCATCCATGACACGACTCATTCAAAAACTAGAAATTATAGTCAAGTCTCACTACTCGACTCATTATGTATTTTTAACATATAAAAGGATTCATTCAATTTCATTTTAAAACACTCTACCATACTCTTCAAGGACTTTCCCCATATTTTGCATCCATGAATTAGTTTCACATATCATCACTATACACATTCATATTTTTCAAGTAGTGCATGGTAAATTTAGTTATGTTCATTAAATGTATGAATAATATGTCATATACCCAAATGTTAATAGACAACTCTCACTTTCACTAGTGAGTACTCAGGCTGTTCATAAGTACAACAAAGCTTTTATTGTATTTTATCCTCAACAGGATTCCAATGTTATGAAAACTATTTTGAAGCAACATTTATTACTTATTACTCTTCAATGTAGTTATAAACATGAATCAAACATCTCATGTCAAAAGTAAGTAGACTACTACATATATCAATCAATATGTAGATTGCTAGAATCATACCTTAACTAATGTCCATTGGTAGCATATCTCAATTTCTTTTCACTTAAAAAATCCCTAAGGCTCCAGTGCTACAACCTTTAGCTCTGATACCACTTGTAACATACACCGATAACTTCACATGGAAATGAAATGAGTTAAAAAAATTATACAAGTTACCCATGAGTAACTTATCCAAATCACTATTAAATATTCCTTACTAATCATTAGGTAGAATGTTCACCATTTCATAGTTTAACCTTAGTATAAGAATAGTAAGTTGCTTAACCATTAACAACCTCTATTGTTGTACATTAACATAAAACTGTATGATTTAACCTTGTATTCATTTCATTATTTATGTAGTCATCACTTACTTGACATTATGAACATCACAACAAGAAAGGAACCAACACCGTCAATTTGACACAATAATCAATCACATCATTGAACACATATATACCTTGGAAACACCAAAGGGTGAAAGCCAGCAAACATTTAATGTTATTTTTAAATGCTCGTGAATGTGTTCAGCCCTCACTCAATGACTTATAAGGGAGACCATCCCTTGACTATTGTTATAAATCTTACAAGGAAATATACAAATATCTAGCTTTAAGACATTACAATAATTATGATAGCATTTACCCACTAATCTCCACATCTTCATATCTTGGTGGCATGGATGTACTTACAATGGACCATCCTACATTGGACCATCCTGCAACTCACACTCATATGCATGAATCATTAATCATTTACTTGCCACCATGTTAAGCATAATATTTCCTTTGTACAAGTTAACATCATTTCCTGCTAATGTTGTCTTCAACATACATTGATGTCAAGATTCATAAAGTATTAAACAATCCATTCATAAATCTATACTAGTGATGCTCATTTAATGTGCATTGAGACACTCACAGTAAATATCACCTGACATATTTCTTTAATAACAATAACACTTCATATGTGCTAGATATAGCCAATCACATTTTACTAAATATTTTTCCTTGCATAGCACACATTCTGCCAAGATAATAGCTTCTATATCTTCAAATTTAACGAAAAAGCGAGTATCGATTCAGGTATTAGTGCATACGATTTACATAAATTTAATCAAAATAACTAACCCTTAAGCTATTACTTTTGGTCCATGTAAAGAAATCTAACACAACAAATGTTGTTCCTATGCATACAAATGCATATAGTTTCCAAAAGAATCTTCCCAATGGAATTCTTTGACACAGTCAAGCGTGCAAATACACTTTTCTTTTTCAAGGGAATTTTAGCATAATAAGGCATGTAGAACATGTTTCCGTTTCCATAAAAATTAGGTAATAAAACATAAAAATACATGTATTCTTTTCCAAATATTATTCAAACATTACCCATATACATATTCCAAGGAAACCAACACATTAATATGGATTATGTGCATGTAATTCATCCTTTTTCCCAAAGAATATTTTCCAATGTAGTCTAACACAACATGCTATCATTTCTCACATACAATTATTTATTCTTTCCAATGAAATATAATACAAGTCTTGCATACATTTACATGATATTATTCCAAAAGAAACGAACATAATAGTTATATTTGGTGCATGCAAATAACTTATTAAAACTAACTAGTTCAATATTCGTGCATGTAAGTACACGTCAATGTTTTCAAAAATACAATTACCATTAAACACATGTTTCAGTGTCAAGAATTCTTGCACACAATTAATATTTTCCATGCATGTAAAAATATATTTATATAAAACATTGGTTTCTCTTTGTAAATGCGATAAACAATCCCTTTTTTAAAAGGTTTAATGCATAACACAATTATTTGGTTCATACCCACACATTTCTCTTTTCCAAAAGTTTAATAATGCATGCATAGACATTTCTCTTTTCCAAGAATTTAATAATGCATGAATAGAAATTTCTCTTCGAAATGTAATACAATGATAATGCATGCATAGACATTTCTCTTTTCCAAGAATTTAATAATGCATGTATAGACATTTCTCCTCGAAATGTAATACAATTAATCAATACGCCATGTTGTTATTCTCGATATGTAATACTATGATATACATAAATGTTTTCTCTCTTTTATAGAAATGAAAAAATAAATGTGATATTGGATTTACTTTTTTCCTTTTTGAGAAAAAATTATTTAGTTTTCAACTGCAAACTAGAATTAATTTTTATTTAGAATTTCATTTTCGGATAAAAAATAAAAGTTGTTAAAATTTACATTCTTTCTATTACTTATTTTTGGTTGTTCTACACATTTGATATGTCAACTTATCTTTTGTTCAAGTGTGTGTTTTTTAACAATCAACGGATCCATAAGAAGTCATGTTAATACGCAATGTTGTATTCTTTGAAAATTTGTGTTTTTGAGAAAAAAATGTGTTACAACAATCTAGACAGAGTCTAATTCGGTTTCGTCATATTTACGAAGCCAATGGATGCATATCATAATTACTAGAATTTTTTGAACTGGTCCAATATGAAAAAACTGCATATTTTGAATATGTTTCGTGACGCAAGAAATTTCTTAACATATAAGTTATAAACTAAAAATGTAAAAGCTACCTATTAGAGATGACAGACCAATGTAATGCACCATAATTTTTTCAATTTTTTTTACAATGTATTTTGGAAGATACAGAATTTTGATTTCACTGAATCACAATGACCTTCAGAAATTGTTTGCACCCGTTTTATTACAAAATTAATTAAAATTAGTAAATATATATGAAATTCCATAAAATTTATATTTCCTAAAAGTAGATTCAATTCTGAAAATGATTGTCTTGGTTCCGACAGTTAATTCAGAATGTTTCATGGAGTTTAATAAGTCCAAAGTTGCAGATACATATTCAGAGCTTGGTTCTGCGTAACTGGTGACGCGTTCATTCGGCCGAACTCGTAAACAAAGTTTGGGCGAACTATTTTTTTGCGTCGACGGCCCTTTAAGTCTAACGACATAAAAGTTCAGACGAACTTTTACCTAACTTTCCGTCGGTCGTAAAATACCACCGAGCTCCTCCAAAAAAACATTTCATGGAAATATAAATTGCCGCGAAATCATTCATTATTTTTGCATGTTTTCACACATTTGGTCTGATTTTACAAAGGTCTTGATCTGATTTTGCAAAAAATTATTTTGGGTTTAATAAATTTTCTTAGAGGTACATTCAAAGGACATTTCTTGGAGGCATTTATTATTTTTTCATATTTTCGTACATTTGGTCCGATTTTGCAAATAATTGGTTTGGATTTAAAGAATTTTCTTGGAGGTACATTCAAAGAACATTTCTGAAGGCTTTTCTTGGAGTTACATTCAAAGGACATTTCTTGGAGGTATGTGATATAGTTTTTTGGATGTTTTTTGGGCTTCATTTTTTTTGAAAGTATGGATTTGGGCTTAATTTTCATTATTTTTGAAGTTCTGGATTTGGGCTTAATTCTGAAAGGACAATTTTTAGACATTTTTTGGAAGTATTTTTAAAGTGATATTTTTTGAAGTATTGTTTAAAGTGGCATTTTTTATGAAGTCGGAATTAATTTTCAATGGAAATTTTTTGGAGGCATTTTTTGAAGTGACATTTTTTTAGAGTACATGTTTTGGGTTGAAGTAAATCTTTTATAATGATTTTTTAAAATGAGTTTTTGTTTAAATTTTTAAATGAAATTTTTTTGTAGGACTTGGAAGGAAATATTTTGAGCTTCATTTCATTTTTACAAGACGTTTTTTTCTCGAATTTTTTAAAGTAAGTGTTTTGGATTGGAGTATGTATTTTTTGCAAATTTTTAAAATGAGTTTTTTTTTTTTTTTTTTAAATTAAATCTTTTGTGATGTTTTTTTTAATTCTGTTTTTGTCTAAATTTTTGAAGGATTTTTTTGAACTTCATACTCTATTATCATGGGAAATCGAAGGAATTGTATGAGAAAATATGATCGAAAAATAGACCCTGAGGAACGTAGAGAAGAGACGAGAAAATATCGCAAAAGAAAGATAGAAGCACTCTCAAATATTGAAGGGGAAATCAACCTTAGCTAGAATTTGAAGCAGGTATGTAAATGTAAATATTATGATTTTGATATATTTAAATTTTTCCTAGTGTAAAATGTGAAGCTTAATTTTATTTGATGAACTAATTTGAAAAATATTTTGCAATGTAAACACAGAGACATATTCCTCAAAACATTGATGATGAGATACAAAATTTTGAAAGAGAAAGTGAAAGAGATATTGAACCAATGATTGAAGATGGTGAAAATGTTGAAAGAAATTCAAGTGAAGAAATTGAATCACAAGGTATGTACACACACACACACACATATATGTTGAACACATGCACATATTATTGAAATTATACATATATTTATTAATTTATTTATATATTGAATATGTAAACTTATTATATACTATTCATTCGAATATGTACAGATGAAATCAATGTCAATGATGAGATGTTAGAAAATGTTGACACTCACACATATGGAGATAAAAAAGCTGACCATTATATACGATATCATGTTAACCACATTTTTTATAAGTATTTCATAAAGGAAAAGGTGACAGTTCAAGCCCAAATGTTGAAAGGTCTCCTATCATTAAGGAAATTAAAAGAAGCTATGAATTTTGGGTATTCGAAAATCAACCAAAGATAAAAAAAAATGAAGGAAAATGTGATACAAAATATAAATAGTGCTATAAATTCAATTAGAATATCTAGACAGAAATTTTTTTCAGTTGTACGTAAAGCAATACAGATAGTAGTGGTTTCATCGAGTACTAAAGAGAATCGCTTGGTAAAATCTATGGCAGGAGCATTAGGAACCTTGCAAAAAACTTTGCACAAACATTGGAAGTTTCGGTTGCAAATAGATGTAAATGATGAACTCGCTTGTTGGGGAGCCATTTGTAGGCAACCATACAAAGATAGACCTCGAGAAAATGTTAAAAAAATAATATATGAATATTGGAGAACAATTCGTGTGTTTTGCCAACTGCAAGGCATGTGATGTGAAGAAGAATAGCACAAAATCAGTACGAATAACATGAAAAACATTTCTTGGAAACCACTTAGATAGAGTTGTTCAACAAGTTCAAATAAGAGAATCGTGAAATTCATGTTTCAATAAGTGCTTTTGTTCAAAAAAAACCATGGTATGTAAAACCTACCACCGTACGTGACACTTGTTGTTGCCATTATCATGTGGAATTTGAGTTATATTATGATACATTCCTTGATTTAGGTAGAACATTTTGGAAGGATTCACCTCCTCCTTACACTATCCATGACTTCATATCTCAAATTCTATTGAAAGAGAAAGCGATGAATTATTTTACGAAAAGAAATGTGTTGGTGGTAAAAAATGTGATGATTGTGGAAATTTGACTAAATTTCAAAACAAATATTGTACTGTTATAAATGATCAATCATTTTCCAACATGAAAGTGAAATGGAAGAGATATGAATATATCCATACATCGATTCAAGGTGCAAATAGTGTTAAAAGAATTGAATTACGAGAAGAAGAAATTTTTGTGATAGACTTTTTGAGAAAGTTTGAGGTAGAAATTTACAAATACACCAAGCATTCCCATAGAGCTCGATGGCAAGACTTGCAATTCAAAAAATCTCGTGAAGTTTTTCCACCAGGGACCATTTTGTCAGTGATTGATTTTGCAGAAAACTACACATTTTTTCCACAAAAAGAAATTCAGAGTGAATACTATCACTATGACCAAGTCTCCATGCTCGTCCATATTCTATATAGACATGCTGAACAAAATGTCGATCATATAGAAAGCACGAGTGAAAATCGACATATCATTAAAGAGTATCACTTTTATATCAGTGACGATCGTACACATGATACATGTTTTGTACAACATTGTTTTGGAAGAATTTATGATTCATTGAAAAATCGTGGAATAACATTCAATGAACATTGGATATGGTCAGACGGATGCGCAGGTCAATTCAAATCTACACGATCATTCTTTTGGTTGTGTTGTCTTCATAAGAAAACCTGCATTAAACATTGTTGGAATTTCTTTGAGACTAGCCATGGAAAAGGAGAACATGACGGTGCAGGAGCATGCATAAAACGAGCACTTTGAAGATATCAAATGAACCCCTCAGCAAGCCGACTTGTGGACGCGAAAGAAGTTGTTCAATGGTGCATCACTGCTCTAAGCCATGAGACTAACCGATCAAGGGAAGTGCGAAGGTACATTCAATTTAATTTTTATTGGATATATAATTTTAAACAATGTACATTTATCACAATGATTATCTTTGATTGTATTTTGATATCATATTTACATTCTTCTTTAAATTTTCCATATAAAGGTTTTTTTGGCATATTGGGATCGAAGACGTAGATAGATCAATTGGAAATGACGTTGAAACAATAAAAGGGACTCGAAAATTGCATTCAATTAAAACAAATTCATCCATAAATGTGTTTGCATTGGATAAAAGAAAATATTCTTCTTTTTGTCATGTTTGCATAGACAACACAAAATCCAATGACGTTTGTGAAAACAAAATGTATGTAAAAGATTGGAAACATACAGAGCTAAATACAAAGGGAAAAATGTCCATTGCAATGTTTGAAGAAATGCAATCAGAGGAGACTAAAATATCATCTAATGGTGATCGAGTTTCTAATCTTGTTAGAGAAGGTAACATTTGAATTGCCTTCTAATGATAAAGATCTAGAAATAAATTTGAATATGGATAATTTTGTTAAGTTTGTTTTATTGTGCAGGAGATGTTTTTGCTATAATTGCACCTATTGACAATGATGAAAATGTGAAGTATTATTTGATGCATTGCACTGAAGGAAAAATGAAATTATTAGAAGACTATAATGATCATGGATTTCTATATGAAAGAGGATCTATTATATTAAAAGGTTATTTTTTCAGACAAACTAATCAAAGTGGGGATTTTGTTTACTTTGAAGACTATGAACCTGATTTCATAAGTTGTCAATATAGTCACTTGGTGTGTGCAACACACATAAAGTTGATCGAGGTTCAATCAAAGAAAAAAATGAATATTAAGAAATGGAAAATGTCAAAATCCGATCATGAACGGATTATTGAAGATGGCATTCCATTGGAATTTTTTTGATTGAACTTCCCAACAATTTATTCTCTTTGGATTATATGTTCTAGAACTTCCAGTACTCAATTAAAAATTGAGCTACCTTGTTATGTTATCTGTGCAAGTGTTTGCACATGTACAAATTGTTTTGGTACATGCACACTCTAGTATCAACTGAAAGTAGCTTTTCTATACATGCATTGATGAAAAATGTTGCATGTATTGGATATATATATATATATATATATATGTTCTAGAATGCAATTAACTGTTCAAGTAGTTTTACTATGTGTATTGATGAAAAATGTTTCACGTACTCAATATATATGTTCTAGAATGCAATTAACTGAAAGTAGTTTTTCTATGTGCATTGATGAAAAGTGTTGCATGTACTGGATATATACACGAACTCAATGCACGCCCAGTTTTTCTTGTGGGCATTTTTGGTTAAAAAATATCCACAATGTAAATAAATCGTCCACAGTATAATTTTGTACGAAGATTACTTTCAGACAAGAGACTCGGAGCACTTCTCCGACTTTTGGTGGGATTTGACCCACATCTATATTCCTGATTGAAAATATAGAACAAAATTTTTCTGTCCAATGGTCGAATATATTCTATGTGCATTGATGAAAAATGTTGTGCACGTATTGGATATATATGTGTTTGTGTTGTGTATGTGTGTGTGTTCTAGAATGCAATTAATTGTTCAAGTAGTTTTCCCATGTTCATTGGTGAAAAATGTTTCACGTACTGAATATATATGTTCTAGAATGCAATTAACTGAATGTCATCAATTTACCAATTTATAAATCAACAAGGCTACCTAGTTGAGTGCATTAATGACATTGACCCCAATTCAACAAACATATATCTACTTCTTATATTTCCAATCAAAATTAAAGGGATTTATATGGGAAAGAGGCAACTGAATATATATGTTCTAGAATGCAATTAATTGAATGTCATCAATTTACCAATTTATAAATCAACAAGGCTACCTAGTTGAGTGCATTAATGACATTGACCCCAATTCAACAAACATATATCTACTTCTTATATTTCCAATCAAAATTAAATGGATTTATATGGGAAAGAGGCAGAACATATATCCCATGAAATACTTTTCAGAGGTCAATGAAGGTATCATCATGTGGGAAAATGTTTGGAACACTTGATTGTACTTGAAAGTAATCTTAAGATTGTTTTTGATCTCTACATACTACATACTATTGTTTGAGTGAAAAAAATTTCCAATGAAAAGAACATAGCTTTTCAATCCAACTAACCATATCAATTGAGCTCTATTTGAAAAAAAAGTAAAAAAAACCAAAAAGCCAACAAAATAACATCCTTGGTTGTTATTTTTATTGGAATAACTAAATCATATTAAGGATTCTCTTCATTGAAATTGTTTTTGGATGGAGAATCCTTAAAATATGATTTAGCTATTCCAATAAAAATGACAACCACGAATGTTATTTTGCTGACATGTTTTGTTGGCATGTTAACTTTTCTTTACTATTTTTTCAATTAGAGCTCAATTGATATGGTTAGTTGCATTGAAAAGCTATGTTCTTCCCATTGGAAATTTTTTCACTCAAACAAGAGAAGAGTATGTAGAGATCAAAAGAAATCTTAAGATGCCAAATGTACTTCAACCATCCAAAACTTGAATTTTAAAAACTTTTTGATTATATCAAAACATTACTTCACATGTCATGCCAATTGTAGTTCAACTATCCAATAAAAAAATTAAACATTTAACAATATATCACATGCCAAATGTAGATTGAAACCATCCAAAACTTGAATTTTAAAAACATTTTGATTATATCACAACATTACTTCACATGCCAAATGTACTTCAACCATCCAAAACTTGAGTTTTAAAAACTTTTTGATTATATCACAACATTACTTCACATGCCATGCCAATTGTAGTTCAACTATCCAATAAAAACATTTAACATTATATCACATGCCAAATGTAGATTGAAACTATCCAAAACTTGAGTTTTAACAACTTTTTGATTATATATCACAACATTACTTCACATGCCATGACAATTATAGTTCAACTATCCAATAAAAACATTTAACATTATATCACATGCCAAATGTAGATTGAAACCATCCAAAAATTAACCTTTAATTTAACAAAAAATTATAGATCAAAACATTACTTCACATGCCAAATGTACTTCAACCATCCAAAACTTGAGTTTTAAAATTTTTTTGATTATATGACAACATTACTTCACATGCCATGCAAATTGCAGTTCAACTATCCAATAAAAATATTTAACATTATATCACATGCCAAATGTAGATTGAAACCATCCAAAACTTGAGTTTTAAAAACTTTTTGATTATACCACAACATTAATTCACATGCCATGCCAATTATAGTTCAACTATCCAATAAAAAAATTTAACATTATGTCAGATGCCAAATGTAGATTGAAACCATCCAAAACTTAACCTTTAATTTAACAAAAAATTATAGATCACAACATTACTTCACATGCCAAATGTACTTCAAGCATCCAAAACTTATGTTTTAAAAACAAAACAAATTATAACACATCATTACTTCACATGCCAAATGTAGTTCAGAAACAAAACATTAATTTATATATGACAACATTACTAGTAGTTCAACTATCCAAAACTTAATTTTTAAAACCAAACAAATTATATAACAACATTACTTCACATTCACATGCCAAAAGTACTTCAACCATCCAAAACTTAACTTTCAAAAACAAAACAAATTATATTAACACAATAAAATATGTCCAAAAATTGTAGATCTCACAAGTATCAAGTATCAAGTTATATATATATATATATATATATGACTGTGCATCTAAATAATATATAAAAAAGTAAATTTGAGATTAGAAATCTCAATCAAATCTAAAAATCATGTGCATCAAATACAGATGGATGTAATGTCTTTCCTAGCAAAGTCTCAATCCACGCGCTATCTTGCGAAGCATGGGGAACCTGTACACAATGCACGTACAAACATTAAAATTTGATGTTTTAAAAATGAGTGAGAATATATAGAACTTCATGTAAAAAAAAAAATATAAAAAAAAATCATGCAATACCTCATGAGGTTCCCTCTCCATTTGTTGCTCGCCTGCTACAACTTCCCCCATGGGAACATCTCCAACAATAAACTGTACAATATACATGTATAGTTACATATATATATTAAAAAATTTCAGATGAAAATGCATGTATATATAAAATTATTTTCAATAATATTAAAAAAAAAATTAGACAATTTGTTCAAATGGTTGAAATGGTGTGGATGTTCCTATCTCCGTCGCTAGAGTCCGTGGATTAAAGAAATCTTCTATAGAAACCTAAAATTCAAAATTTTAAAAGTATAAAATAACTCAAGATCAAGATCTCACCTTATAATAAAAATTTTAAACTTCAATTTATAGATTATAACTTTAAAAAAACCATATATATTTAAAAGTGAAAATTGAATACTTCTGCAGGTGAATTTGGGACATCTCCTAAGAGAGGCTCCAAAAGAAAATCTCTAAAAACCTAAAATTCAAAAAATTTAAAATAACTCAAGATATAGATATATATCTCAATTTTTAATGGAACTTTTTGAGGTGGAATATATATAACTTAAACATAAATTTTAAAAGTGAAAAATTGTCCATACTTGTTGTGGATCTGGCACATCTCCTAAGGAAGTAGAAGGTACATCTCCCAAGGAAGAAGAAGGTACCGCCATCCCAAAAACATCAGACAGAATCAGAATCTGTTAAAACATTTTATTATTATATATGTACATGTACATGTGTGCACAATTATTTATTTTAAAAATATCACTTAAAAAACACTAACATTTGTCAACATATCTTGATGGTGAGACCCATCTTGATTGTTTGAACCAGAGGCTTCGAACGTGATATTAACATTTTCATCATTCATCATGCGTGACAACTGCAAATGGTGTTTTAACATATAATGATACATTTTTGTTAGATTAATGTACATACAAATAGATGTACACATATACATGTGTATTTATTACAAATTGTACATGTATGTGTTAAAATAATTGAACCCTAACCATTAACACATATCGTTCCCGTGCCCTCTTCCTCATGAAGAATAATGTCTTGCCAACCATTGCGATAATTATTTGCATATATTCTGAGATCTTCAACACTCATGTTGTCAATCTCTTCATCTATACAATACACAAAATTGGCGTGTGCATTCTCACATGCTCTTTGTCGATTTAGACAAACATCGACTCCACCCAATCTACTGTGAACATTGTTGATGATGGCATCCCTTGCTTCTCAACTAATTTGAGAAGTGGCATCCATCTCTGACCGCAAAGTTTTGACCCGAAAAGGTCGACTCACCAATGGTGGCTTAGGGCGAGGTAATTCAACATCATGCCTAGCACCCCTACGGTCATACAATCGACCTTTCCCAGGACCAAAAAATTCTGACGAAGGGTCATTGTAATTGGGTTTCATTTCCAAAAACAATTTTGCAAAATAAAGAGGAACCTCGTCATTCCATGGGAGTCTTCTATAGGATGCAAGGTGCCTATCATACAAATAGTGAGCTATATTAGGGTGCTTGAAATATTGCACCTTCAGCATCTTTTTTTTCGGCCCTTCTTTGAAATTAAACATTGACTTTGCCATTTCTTTTGTAACTCTTTGTTTTATATCCTCCCATTTATCAGGACCCATTACTGTTTCCTTTCTTTTTCTCATGATTCCCACAAATGTATAAGTCGTTGGCCCAATATTTCTGTACACAGCTACTAGTTTTCCCAATGAATGTATAACTATTTCGAGGCTTTTTCGACTCTCAGCAGGTAGAGTCAAAGCCACGAGATCTCTCTACATTTTTTCATGAAGTTCTTGATACCTTTCTAAGGTGCGTTGTGCCATGTTTCTTTCCCATGGTATATCAAAAATGTCGGCCAGATAGGTTGTGGTGGGTGGACAACCTTCTTCTTGAATGTAGCGTTTTGCCCTGCATATTTTTTGGCCAACATTTGGAGCATTTTCAGCCTCTACATCAATATATATAAAATTTTATATATTAGAAAAAACACATGTAAACAAATTTTTACAAATTGAATGAAAAAAATATTGAAATTGATGGCAACCTCGACGTGGTTGGCTAGCATCTTCCCCACCCTAAAACTGTTGAGAACTAGAATGACCCTGCTGAGAACTAGCACCACCAGTCGTTGATTGGCCTCTGGGGGAATAAATATCACCACCTTCACGCAACCTTCTAGCACTGATTGATGGCCCTCTAAGGGGATTTGAACCACCACCAACCTCTCGAGAGGAGAGAGAATCTTCATAAACAAACACGAATTTATAATCAATTGAAAAATAAATTCATACATATAAATAAACACGTACATATTCATTGATTAAATTGTGTTCAAACCATACCACGAATGGGTGAACCATGGGCATGCTCCATGGATGGAGTAGAGACCCTTCTCCTCTTATTAGCTCATAAAAAATAAAAAATGAAACTTATTAACAACTAATTTAACTCACAAAGTTGATAAAAAAATCAATTCCATATGTACACACATGTATGGAGATTTATGATTATATTTAAATACCATGAACATCCCTCGATCCTTGTTCCCCCCCTCCCGTAGAGATATGGGATTCTGTTGATATTTTTTGTTCATCCTCCATGATATATATATCTACGGTGGACATTTACAATTATTTTTTTAAATAACTAATTTAAAATAAATTCAAAATAAATTTGAGAAAATTAATGTAATTTAGTGTAAGCAAATTATGTAAAACACAACTTTCAAAGCACTAATTGATGTGTGAAATTAAATTTAAGCAAAAAAAATTATAAAAATGATAAGTTCACAAAATTGCGCTTTACATGGTGGGAGCACACTTTGTATAAAATTGAAAAAAACATATTGTCATTAAAAAAGAAGTGAAAATCCATTTAAACAAACTCCCTTTAAACAAAAATTTGTTGAATTACCTGCATTTTAATTTTATAAAAATGTGAAGTTCACCACTTGTTGCAAATGTGAAGTTCACCAAGTTGCGCTTTACATGGTGTGGTGGGAGCACACTTGGTATATAATTGAAAAAAATGCATGGTCAATAAAAAATACGTATTTATAAGTACACAACAAACACATATCCAAGATATGTTACAATGTCCATCAATAAATTTTGAAGGAGAGCGTTTCAACACTAATTCATCTTTGAGAGATGAATCTTGAATTTTTGAAGAAGAGCGTCTCAAAACTAATTCATCTTTGAGAGATGAATCTTGAATTTTTGAAGAAGAGAATCTCAAAACTAATTCATCTTTGAGAGATGAATCTTGCATTGGCATTTCCCTGTCTAATTCTAATTCATCTATTAATTCATCTTTGATAGATGAATCCTAAATTGGCATTGCCCCATGTAATAGATCAGCAGACATCTTATTCACATTTGTACAATTCCTTATAATAAAAAAATTAAATTGGCTAACAATATTGTTTTCTATTCCATCCAGTTCTTTTAGCCTCTCCTTCTTAACTTGGTACACGCCATTCATCTAGTTGCACACAAGTTCAAAATTGGTGAAAACTACAATTCCATTTGATCCATACTCCATAGTTTTTCCCAAGCCTTCTATCAATCCAATATAATATGCCTCGTTGTTTATTGTTCTTCCCGGTATATTCATTTTCCTTTGGACGACTTTCCCTGCACATATGTAATCACTGCTTTCCCTAGATTGGGATAGCAAGAAACTTCTATGCACAATTTCCATTTTTCAACCATATTTAATGGTTTTCTTATCCCTGAAAAAAAAATTCAATAAAAATATATATTAAATTGACATTTATTGCAAATGCATGAGAAAAATGACACAAGATCATGAGATAAATGACATGTACACAATTTACCTTAAATTGGTTGTGTTTTATGGATATTAAAATGAAGAACTTCTATTTAGATCTATTCCAAAGATTGACTGTAGGGGCATTTACTAGATATGTCATCTTTCATAAAATATGAGATCTAGAGGCTACCTGGCCCTTTACAGACTCTGCCTATAGAACTTGTAGAAGTTATTTCACTACCTGCCCTAATTATACCCTATGAAGGGTGTAGAGGACCCGTGGAATCACTCACACTACTTTACGTAGACATAAGGGTGTAAGAATGCATTTGTTTTACATTGGATATTAAAATGAAGAACTTCTATTTAGATCTATTCTAGAGATTAACTGTAGGGGCATTTACTAGATATGTCACCTTTCATAAAAGATGAGATCTAGAGGCAACCTGGCCCTTTACAGACTCTGCCTATAGAACTTGTAGAAGTTAGTTCACTACCTGTCCCAATTATACCCTATGAAGGGTGTAGAGGACCCGTGGAATCACTAAAACTACTTTACGTCTAGACATAAGGCTGTATAAGAATGCATTTGTTTTACATTCGATATTAAAATGAAGAAACTCTATTTAGATCTATTCCAGAGATTGAATGTAGGGGAATTTACTAGATATGTCACCTTTCATAAAAGATGAGATCCAGAGGCTACTTGGCGCTTTACAGAATCTGCCTATAGAACTTGTAGAATTTAACACTACCTATCCCAATTATACCTTATGGAGGGTGTAGAGGACCTGTGGAATCACTCACACTACTTTACGTACACACAAGGGCGTATAAGAATGCATTTTTTTTAAATTGAATTTTTTTCATTTTAAATTAAGAATCTATTTGAAACAATTAAAATATAAGGTTAAAACCTATGTTTTATATCAAATCACTTTTGGTTTCAATGGGAAACTCTTATGGCTTTAATATGTTTTTCTCAAAATGTGATACACCCCATTAAAATGGGAGATATATCGAAATTATTCCTATGGTGTAATAAAATACAGATGCATAAATTCAATAAGCATAGTTTTGAGATATAAAAGTCTAAAATGGAAGAGTTGTTTGTGAACAAATATCAATGCCACTATGGATATATCTCCTTCATTAAAAGAGATTTTTCTAGAATGATGTCCACTAAGTTGGAAAGAAGGGAAATTATCATAATTATATGTTAATGTGCATTTCATTAAAAATCTATTTGAAACAATTAACTATATACTTAGTTAAAACCTATGTTTTTGTATCAAATCTGGTTATTAATGTTGTTTGTGAACAAATATCAGTGGATCATTATGGATATAGATCTGCTTCATTAAAAGGGGTTTTTCTAGAAGGATGTCCGCTAAGTTGGAAAGAAGGGAAAATATCACAATTATATGTTAATGCATGTGTTTTACATTGAATATTTTTCATTTTATTAAAAATCTATTTGAAACATTTTTCATTTTATTAAAAATCTATTTGAAACATTAAATTATATATAAGGTTAAAACCTAGATGTTTTGTATCAAATTACTTTTGGTTTCAATGGAAAACTTTTATGGCTAATGTGTTTTTCTCGAAATGTGATACATCCCATTAAAATGGGAGATATATCGAAATGAATCCTATGGTGTAATAAAATAGTTTCAAGTAGTTTAAAAATATAGATGCATAAATTCGATGAGCATAGTTTTGAGATATAAAAGTCCAAAATGGAATAGTTGTTTGTGAACATATATATGTGGATCACTATGCATATCACGATGGATATATCTGCTTCATTAAAAGAGTTTTTTTCTAAAAGGATGTCCACTAAGTTTGGAAGAAGGAAAAGTGTCATAAAATTATATATGTTAATACACGTGTTTTACATTGAATATTTTTCATTTTAAATCTAGAATCTATTTGAAACAATTACCTATATAAGGTTAAAACCTGTGTTTTGTATCAAATTGAACTTTTGGTTTCAATGGGAAACTTTTATGGCTAATGTGTTTTTTCTCTAAATGTGATACACCCCATTAAAATGGGAGGCATGTCGAAATGATTCCTATGGTGAAATAAAATAGTTTCAAGTAGTTTAAAGATATAGATGCATAAATTCAATGAGCATAGTTTTGAGATATATAAGTCCAAAATGGAATAGTTGTTGGTGAAAAAATATCAGTGGATCACTATGGATATATTTGCTTCATTAAAAGGGATATTTCTAGAAGGATGGACTTAAGTTAGAAAGAAGGGAAAATATCACAATTATATGTTAATGTGCATGTGTTTTACATTGAATATTTTTCATTTTGTTAAGAATATATTTTCAAAATATTTAACTATATACTTGGTTAAAACCTATGTTTCAAGTATCAAATTAATTTTTGTTTCTAAATACTATACATGTTTTACATTGAATATTTTTCATGTTATTAAAAATCTATTTGAAACAATTAAACTATATAAGTCTAAAACCTATGTTTTGTATCAAATCACTTTTGGTTTCAATGGGAAACGTTTATGGCTAATTTGTGTTTTTCTTGAAATGTGATACACCCATTAAAATGGGAGATATATGGGAATGATTCATATGGTGTAATAAAATAGTTTCAAGTAATTTAAATATATATAGACATGCATAAATTCAATGATCATAGTTTTGAGATATAAAAGTCCAAAATGGAATATTTGTTTGTCAACAAATATCAGTGGAACACTATGGATATAGATCTGCTTCATTAAAAGGGATTTTTCTATAAGGATGTCCACTAAGTTGGAAAGAAGGGAAAATATCACAATTAAATATGTTAATGTGCATGTGTTTTACATTGAATATTTTTCATTTTATTAAAAATATATTTGAAACAATTAACTATATAAGGTTAAAACCTATGTATTGTATCAAATCACTTTTGGTTTCAATGGGAAACTTTTATGGCTAATGTGTTTTTCTCGAAATGATTCCTATGGTGTAATAAAATAGTTTCAAGTAGTTTAAAGATATAGATGCATAAACTCAATGAGCATATTTTTGAGATATATAAGTCCAAAATGGAATAGTTATTGGTGAACAAATATCAGTGGATCACTATGGATATATTTGCTTCATTAAAAGGGATATTTGTACTAAGTTGGAAAGCAGGGAAAATATCACAATTAAATGTTAATATGCATGTGTTTTACATTGAATATTTTTCATTTTATTAAGAATCTATTTTCAAAACAACTAACATAGTATAAGGTTAAAACCTATGTTTTGTATCAAAAAACTTTTTGTTTCTAAATACTATGTGTTTTACATTGAATATTTTTCATTTTATTAAAAATCTATTTGAAACAATTGATCTATATAAGATTATAACCTATGTTTTGTATCAAATCACTTTTGGTTTCAATGGGAAACTTTTATGGCTAATGTGTTTTTCTCGAAATGTGATACACCCCATTAAAATGGGAGATATATCGAAATGATTCCTATGGTGTAATAAAATAGTTTCAAGTAGTTTAAAAATAAAGATGCATAAATTCAATGAGTATAGTTTTGAGATATAAAAGTCCAAAATGGAAGAGTTGTTTGTGAACAAGTATCAGTGGATCACTATGGATATATCTGCTTCATTAAAAGGGATTTTTCTAGAAGGATGACCACTCAGTTGGAAAGAAGGGAAAATATCACAATTATATGTTAATTTGTGCATGTTTTTTACATTGAATATTTTTTATTTTATTAAAAATATATTTGAAACATTTAACTATATAAGGTTAAAACCTATGTTTTGTATCAAATCACTTTTGGTTTCAATGGGAAACTTTTATGGCTAATGTGTTTTTCTCGAAATGATTCCTATGGTGTAATAAAATAGTTTCAAGTAGTTTAAAGATATAGATGCATATATTCAATGAGCATAGTTTTGAGATATATAAGCCCAAAATGGAATAGTTGTTGGTGAACAAATATCAATGGATCACTATGGATATATTTTCTTTATTAAAAGGGATATTTCTAGAAGGATGGACTTAAGTTGGAAAGAAGGGAAAATATCACAATTATATGTTAATGTGCATGTGCTTTACATTGAATATTTTTCATTTTGTTAAGAATCTATTTTCAAAATATTTAACTATATACTTGGTTAAAACCTATGTTTCAAGTATCAAATTACTTTTTGTTTCTAAATACTATACATGTTTTAAATTGAATATTTTTAATTTTATTAAAAATCTATTTGAAACAATTAAACTATATAAGGTTAAAACCTATGTTTTGTATCAAATCACTTTAGGTTTCAATGGGAAATGTTTATGGCTAATTTGTGTTTTTATCGAAATGTGATACACCCATTAAAATGGGAGATATATGAGAATGATTCCTATGGTGTAATAAAATAGTTTCAAGTAATTTAAAGATATATAGACATGCATAAATTCAATGAGCATAGTTTTGAGATATAAAAGTCCAAAATGGAATAGTTGTTGGTGAACAAATATCAGTGGATCACTATGGATATATTTTCTTCATTAAAAGGGATATTTGTACTAAGTTGGAAAGCAGGGAAAATATCACAATTAAATGTTAATATGCATGTGTTTTACATTGAATATTCTTCATTTTATTAAGAATCTATTTTCAAAACAACTAACATAGTATAAGGTTAAAACCTATGTTTTGTATCAAAACACTTTTTGTTTCTAAATACTATGTGTTTTACATTGAATATTTTTCATTTTATTAAAAATCTATTTGAAACAATTAAACTATATAAGATTATAACCTATGTTTTGTATCAAATCACTTTTGGTTTCAATGGGAAACTTTTATGGCTAATGTGTTTTTCTCGAAATGTGATACACCCCATTAAAATGGGAGATATATCGAAATAATTCCTATGGTGTAATAAAATAGTTTCAAGTAGTTTAAAAATAAATATGCATAAATTCAATGAGTATAGTTTTGAGATATAAAAGTCCAAAATGGAAGAGTTGTTTGTGAACAAATATCAGTGGATCACTATGGATATATCTACTTCATTAAAAGGAATTTTTCTAGAAGGATGACCACTCATTTGGAAAGAAGGGAAAATATCACAATTATATGTTAATGTGTGCATGTTTTTTACATTGAATATTTTTTATTTTATTAAAAATCTATTTGAAACATTTAACTATATAAGGTTAAAACCTATGCTTTGTATCAAATCACTTTTGGTTTCAATGGGAAACTTTTATGGCTAATGTGTTTTTCTCGAAATGATTCCTATGGTGTAATAAAATAGTTTCAAGTAGTTTAAAGATATAGATGCATAAATTCAATGACCATAGTTTTGAGATATATAAGCCCAAAATGGAATAGTTGTTGGTGAACAAATATCAGTGGATCACTATGGATATATTTGCTTCATTAAAAGGGATATTTCTAGAAGGATGGACTTAAGTTGGAAAGAAGGGAAAATATCACAATTATATGTTAATGTGCATGTGCTTTACATTGAATATTTTTCATTTTGTTAAGAATCTATTTTCAAAATATTTAACTATATACTTGGTTAAAACCTATGTTTTGTATCAAATCACTTTAGGTTTCAATGGGAAACGTTTATGGCTAATTTGTGTTTTTATCGAAATGTGATACACCGATTAAAATGGGAGATATATGAGAATGATTCCTATGGTGTAATAAAATAGTTTCAAGTAATTTAAAGATATATAGACATGCATAAATTCAATGAGCATAGTTTTGAGATATAAAATTCCAAAATGGAATAGTTGTTTGTGAACAAATATCAGTGGATAACTATGGATATATATCTTCTTCATTAAAAGGGATTTTTCTAGAAGGATGTCCACTAAGTTGGAAAGAAGGGAAAATATCACAATTAAATATGTTAATGTGCATGTGTTTTACATTGAATATTTTTCATTTTATTAAAAATCTATTTGAAACAATTAACTATATAAGGTAAAAACCTATGTTTTGTATCAAATCACTTTTGGTTTCAATGGGAAACTTTTATGGCTAATGTGTTTTTCTTGAAATGATTCCTATGGTGTAATAAAATAGTTTCAAGTAGTTTAAAGATATAGATGCATAAATTCAATGAGCATAGTTTTGAGATATAAAAGTCCAAAATGGAATAGTTTTTGGTGAACAAATATCAGCGGATCGCTATGAATATATCTACTTCATTAAAAGGTATTTTTCTAGAAGGATGGACTAAGTTGGAAAGACGGGAAAATATCACAATTGTTTGAGTCCTGATCTTATAAAAGGTTTCCACTAAATCCATCCCTATTACTTTTCATGTGAACCACATTCCCAAACCCACCCATATATGTACCTAAGAGCCAAGCCAAGTGTAAAAAGGGCTTATTTCATATTCTACTTTAACACATATGTGATTAATTATTGTTAGAATTTGTATGGTAGAAATATGTATAAAGAGTAATCCTTAGTATAGATCTATTTTGAATTTAAGGAATAAAGGGAAGTTTTTTAGAAAGCTTCTTGAAGGAAGTTCAAGAAATATTATGATATAGGAAATATTAAATCAAAATCAAAGTTAAGAAGTTAGGAAAGGGAATTAGAATAGAAATTAAGGTAAGACCATGACCTTATACCCAATATTGAAAAAAGGAAAAGTTAGGAAATGGAATTAGAATAGAAATTAAGGTAAGACCATGACCTCTTACCCAATATTGAAAAAATGTGAGCAACCATATATATCATGAAGGAAGTTCAAGAAACATTATGATAAGAAATTTATTAAATGAAAAGTTTTTTTAGAAAGTTTCTTGAAGTAAGTTCAAGAAAATTATGATATAAGAAATATTAAATGAAAATCAAAGTTACAAAGTTAGGAAAGGGAATTAGAATAGAAATTAAGGTAAGACCATGACCTTATACCCAATATTGAAAAAAGGTGAGCAACCATATATATCATGAAGGAAGTTCAAGAAATATTATGATAAGAAATATTAAATGAAAATCAAAGTTAGGAAGTTAGGAAAGGGAATTAGAATAGAAATTAAGGTAAGACCATGATCTTTTACCCAATATAATGATTCAGTTTATCTCCAAGGTCAAAAGGAAAATCAAAGTTAGCAAAGGGAATTAAAATATAAATTAAGGTAAGACCATGACCTTTTACCCAATATTGAACGAAAGTGAGCAACCATATATATCATGAAGGAAGTTCAAGAAATATTATGATAAGAAATATTAAATGAAAATCAAAGTTAGGAAGTTAGGAAGGGGAATTAGAATAGAAATTAAGGTAAGACCATGACCTTTAAACCAATATTGAACGAAGGTGAGCAACCATAGATATCATGAAGGAAGTTCAAGAAATATTAAATGAAAATCAAAGTTAGGAAAGGGAATTAGAATAGAAATTAAGGTAAGACTATGACCTTTTACCCAATATTGAACGAAGGTGAGCAACCATAGATATCATGAAGGAAGTTAAAGAAATATTATGATAAGAAATATTAAATATTTTTTGCAGAGGCTTAAATTCCGAGTAAATTTAATTTAATTACTTTTAATATGAGATATGAACAATCAATTATTAGCTAAAGAAATGAGCCTTAATGAGGTCTACAGGTTTAATAACACCAATAATAGCATGTTGAAAGAACATTGATCCCAGTATTGTGATTACGTAACTAACATAAGTTGTTACCTATTCTAACAAAGGTTGTAGATATTCCATAAGGTTGAATACACTGCAACGACTTGCATGATACTAGAAGCTCTCATTACACTAGTTAACACAGGGAATAGAACACATAGACTAGTGTAGATTACATAACTAGTATTGGCTATTCTCTAAGCTATCAAGAAATAAATTGGCTATTCTTTAATATTGAACGAAGGTGAGCAACCATAGATATCATGAAGGAATTTCAAGAAATATTATGATAAGAAATATTAAATCTTTTTTTGCAGAGGCTTAAATTATGAGTAAATTCAATTTAACTACTTTTAATATGAGATATGAACAGTCAATTCTTAGCAGAAGTAATGAGCCTTAATGAGTTCTACGGTTCTAATAACACCAATAATAGCATGTTGAAAGACCATCGATCCCAATATTGTGATTACGAAACTAACATAAGCTATTACCTATTCTAAAAAATGTTGTACATATTCCATAAGGTTGAATACATTGTAACCACTTGCATGATACTAGAAGCTCTCATTACACTAGTTAGCACAGGGAATATAACACATAGACTAGTGCAGATTACATAACTAGTATTGGCTATTCTCTAAGCTATTAGCATCATACGAATGAAGCTTTCCATTTCTCAAAGGCAGGGACAACTTATAGAGAGGTATTTCAAATCCTTAATAATCCAATATTGGAGAGAAGAGACGAATAACTGATTTGTTATTTCATTAAAATCTAGTTTCTTTTTTATTTTTTCTCTGAACAATTGAGAAAGTTTAGAAAGATAAGTGGCGTCTTATCTAGATAATGCTATTGGTGGAAGATCAAAGGGAGATCAAGGGAGATGGTAGATATGACATTGTTGAACTTCTATTTCTTTTATAATAGATTTCTGTTTTATTTTTATTTGTCTTATTTGAGTTATATATCATCTTCAGCATGGCTGTGTAGAATATGACAAAGTGTTAAAGTGTTGAACAGAGACGATGTATAATTAAAAACTGGAACATATCAGTATTTCTATGTAAGGTATTTCCGAGAAAAGGTGATCATGGACTGGTACATTTTATAAAACTAGGTTTTTTTTCTTTCTGTAAAAAAAAAATATCCACATAATGATAGAGAAGTTGAACCTGGGCTTCTTATAGCCAGTAAATTAGAAAAGAATAGGAACATAAGTACCTAGAAATTGGCCATTAATTTGATCCCTGAAGACGTTGAAGACGTCGTAGAAGAACTCTACGAACAAAAAAATTTAAATTAAAATCAAATTAAAAAAAAATAAACAAAAAAAAATTACAAAAAATAACAAAATTAGCAGAATTTACCTCCTCAGTACGGCGCAAATCAACAAAACTCCCGCGGCGCAACACAAAATCAATTAAATTCGCACGCGACAGATGTGAGCGCAACACCAAATCATATACAATCACGCAAGACAAATGTGAACAAGAAACCCAAAACGATTTGCGGGCGATATATTAATAAAATAATAGTTCGGCCAAACTATTTTAAAAGTTAGTCGAATTAATAGTTCGAACGAACTTTGTTTGCTAGTTTTCCAATCTTTGAAAAAAAATTTGTTTGCCATTGTTGTCAGTACGCCGTCAATGTAAACGACAAACAAAGTTCGGCCGAACTAATTTCAAAAGTTTGACCGAACTATGGAGGAAAAAAGTTTTCCGCCCCGAATTCTCACAAAAGTGTTACCCGCCTTCACATTTTCACCCAATAGCAATTTTATTGCATGCAAAAACAATTACTTCTTTTCAAACTCAAATGGAAGATAACTATTTTTCTTTCATGCATTTTATATTTTCTTTCCTAAAGAAATAATGCATAATACATAAATTAATCTCATATGCATATTCTTATGCATAAAAAGTTTATTGTAATAACATGCACATTTTTAAGAAATCATTTAAATATAGATTATTCTCATGCAAATGTCATTGTTTTAAGTATATGACAATTCCTTTCTAAACGAAATCTAACAAGAATATGCATAGCCTTCTTAAATCAAATAATAAAAAAGATACTTATCTCTATATCATTTGAAGAAAAGATACTTATCTTTATATCATTTGAAGAACTCCTTGCATATGACTTCTTAAATCAAATAATAAAAAAGATACTTATATTTATTTCATTTGAATAACTTCTCTTCGTACTCCAGTATTTATCCACATCTAGAAATTCTCATCCTCATCTGAAAATTTTCATTGCTCCACTGAAACAATATTTTCTTTCAATGGCTACAAAATTTTGGGAAAGCTACCAGAGCTGCATTGTAGTTTTTTGTGCCAACAAAACTTGATTCAGAATTCTTGTACAAAATTTGTAACGCAGGACTGAATTCCTAACACAAAATTTTTCTAATATCTCACATGAGATTCTCGGCCTCAAAATTGACTATTGTTTTGGTTCCCACCAATCATTGGAAATCAAACTAAATAACACTATTAGAGCAGTATCTCTATCCAAATAGAGGATTCACAAAATACAATGGGTTAATACCAATAAAGAAACAAAATGATATGGTTACCTTGGGTGGTTATAACTGAATTGTAAATAATAATAATGTTTCAAAAAATAACAGTAAATTCCAACATATAAGTTACCCCATATTTCACCTTACTAAGTCATGAAGTTAAAACCCATAAATTAAACTATTATTACCTTTTTTTATTAATGGATCTCAACGTAAGCTTTCGAGTGGTTGAAGAATATAACAAATTCTTGGTTTGGTAAACATGGTAAATAAGAGTTATCTTTCCAAAAAGAATCGTAATCCATTATAATATGTCGGCTAGAGGGATGTTACATTTGTTCATGAAAACAACAACTATATAATAAAACTTCCATTTCAATGAATATAATTAAATCAATAAAAATAAATATAAAAATTAAAAATTAATAAAATTAAAACACAAATTGAGTGTTATTTTTTGAGGTTGTTTATATATACATTTCATTCTTCATTTTAATATCTTAAATACGTATTGTCATTATTGAGATTTGGAAAATGAAAATCTCTGAAGTGAAAGTTGGAAATCTTTGTGATCTTTTAATATTTATTTCGATTATTCTTATTATTTGAGGCTCTAACAGAGGCTAAAACTTTTCACAGTGATGACTATATTCTTATCTATAATAATATCCCATTAATAGCATTGATTTTGTGTGTTGCAACCAGAGTTTATGTAGAAATATTGTAGAAATTTAGCGGTTATTACTCATAATAATAGCCATTTAAATAATGGATGTGGAGTAACTTTGTTTTAAAAATAATTTTGTACGGAATAAATAGTATATAATAGGTTATGGGATAATTTGGATGAGAACATTTCTTCATGTTTGTTATTGTTTTTAGTCAATAGTAATTATCAAACAATGAACTTATTATTTGATTGGTGCGACAATCTGTATCTTAAAGAAATAGTAAGTTTGAGAGTTGTTTTCTTAGGGAACTACATTTTTATAATGTCTTTTTGAGGCAATTAACAATCTTTATGTAAATTATAATTTTTAACATATTTCTTATCATCCTTTTTAAGAGTAGCCACAATGTAGATGATATTTTAGTTTGTTTTTTCAACTAAATTTCAACAAAATTACAAGTTGTTGGTTTGCTACATTTTCTCAAAACTATGAGGATTATGATTTCTTAGAAAAAAAATTTCATTTTTTTTTTACTAACTAAATTTTTAAATTTTTAAATGCAAAGATATTTAATTTTTTTTTTTGCAAAATGCTAAAGAGCTAACATGAACATTTTGTATTTAAGTTTAGCTATACACAAGTTTTAAACATGTTTTTAGTTTTTTTCCATGAACATTTACATTTTTACTATAATAATATTGAAAAAAATTATTTTGCACTGTAAAGTCTAACAATATAAAAACCCTTAATGATATGGAATAATAAAATATTTCACAATGCCATTGACTACTGATATCTGAATGGAAAAGAAGAACTGTAGGGGAAAATCAAAGTAATATGCTGTAAACATGGAATATATTACTTTTAAGTTTCATAGGAAATTCATGGAGAGAGGGGAAACTCAAAATAACATGTTGTAAACACATAATCTCTTACTTTAAAGTTTTAGAGAGAATTTGTGAAGGGAGAAGAGATGGAGTGAAGGAGCACTTATTAAGGCTATTTAACTCTTACTTACAAACATAAATCAGAGACCAGCTACTTCTTTACTTCACTTCATTCAAGGAATAAACCACATAAAATGGGACAAGAAACACGAATCACCATCAACAGTTGCAAGAAACTTGCTGCTTCTTTCATTCACCCATCAGAAAAAGAAGTAAAAAATGTAGTCTCCAAGAGGTCCAAAAATCAGAACCTTTCCTCTCTCTTTCTCTCCTCCTTAAATACAAAAAAAATCAGTTTGTAACTGCTCGAGCTTCTTGAAAATCTTAGACTGTCCAAAACTGTTAAACTACTTATTACATTGCAATCGAGGACACCATTGTAGCTTTGATCTTAACAAAGAAAACAAATAAAACTTGGCATATAATTCTTTTGCTGAACCTGATTTGTTGTTGATGTGTCTCCTTCCATTTCGGCTGTGATGTCCTCGCAGTTTGTATAAACGCATCTCCACCCAGCTATGCCCATGCTTTTTCATTTTGAACATTGTCATCATGTCACCTGCTACATGGCTCTGCTTCTTCTGCTCGTGCCTGCTGCATTCCATCTTCTCTTCTCTTTTGCTATGCGTCAGGTCACATACCCGAGTCTTTTTGCTTGCGTTCATACTTTCTTCCATTATCAAGGCGTAACCTCTTTTAAGACTTTTGCACGTAGCGTCGAGTCTTTTTCCACCCGAGTCTACTCCCGTGTTCAGCCCTTTCTTCATAAACCACCGCAAGTCTTGGACTTGAAATATATTCTATTCACCTCTGAAGAATTTATTGTGTTCGCTTTCTATCGCATTTCGTCATTTCACCGATTTTACGTTATCATCCTGCTTTTCCTCCTCCAATGCGATTGAACACAGGAAATGCTTTACATCCAGATTTGAAATCCTTTGGATTTCACCTTTGAAACTACATCGCATTTGGGCTCTTTGTCGCACTTCACAACTTTACTAATTTCCAATTTATGTGATCGCCACTAAACCTTGTCACATGCGATGTGCGATATACTTCGCATCGCGTCGCCACCTCCCGTCTTTATTGCATCGCAACTTAAATCACTTACCGTGTGAAGACTTAGAAATAAACAAAAAAATCACCGATGTGTGATATGCGCCAACCGTCTTATGTGATTTGGTTTGTCCAATGTTCGCTATCATTTCTGTGACTTGATCCTCACCGTCCATCTCTACTTTACTCCGGTTTGCCAACTTGACCCGTGCACTCACAACTTTCTCCATTTTTTTGACTTGACTCATTGAACAACACGTGCCCTCGTGCACTGCTCGGAATGCAAACTAGCCTAACTCTGCCCACGCATTCATGACTCCTTCACAACTTTTCTTCTTTGGTTTTGGTTCGAGTGCACATGTGATGATAAATCCTCGTTGAGCTTGTGGTTATCCTTTCGAGCGTATTACAGGTCTTCTTGAAATTTTAACAATTGTTCCTCAATAACCTTGAATTTCTCAAAACCTCTCTTGACTTTTAGCTGAGTCAAATTAGGCTACAAGATCTGGCTCCAATTGGGGACAACACTTTGGTAGCAAAGTGTTGAGAACTTGTTGATCAGTAGCCTTTATTAGGCATGGATTCAAGGAGCACCTATGGATTAGTAGCCTTTATTGGGCATGGATTCAATCCCAAATGGGAGTTTACTCAGTATGAAATCCTCCCAAAACCCGGTATGCTTTGGACCCCTTCCTTTATTCTTAAACTGAAAATACCGAACTAGAAATACTGTAACTTATAAAAATGCTCAACTTTTGAGCTTAT